>BEXV01001305.1:42498-55880 GCA_003118195.1 Hemicentrotus pulcherrimus
CCCCCCCCCCCCCCAATATCCTCTGAATTTCCGAGACGACGTACCTGGTGAGGATTTCACTGGACCGTCGTTCCATGCAGTCCCATATTTGTTATGAAATTTGTATTTAACGCAATCAAGTCGATGGCTGTGTAGTGATCAATAATTCCATGAGGAATCATCAGATTGCATGATAATGCATTATATGTTGTTGTATTGTGCGAGGAAGTGAAGACCAAGCAAGATTTGTTTCCCTTTCAATTTGTGAATGAAATAATGCATTTTAGAGCATCCTACAGCCAAATTATCGCATAATATTCAAACTGTGGTACATATGCTGCTTGTAAGTGTTGGCGTGCATGGTGATGTAGAAACTCAGTAGGCTTGCGGGTGCACCATGTGTGTGTGTGTGTGTGTGAGAGAGAGAGAGAGAGAGAGAGAGAGGGAACATTGAGGAGTCCTGAAAAAGATTCAGGACTACAAACCCTCAAGAAAGATTACCGAGAGTTCTTTTTTAGGATTCCTCAATCTTTCCTCTCTCTCATATGGTGCACCCGCAAGCCTACTTTTTAACAGTGGTATGTCATTGGAAAAAGTGTGCGTGTGTTTGCGTGAGTTGTGTGTGTGTTTGTGCCTGTGTGCGTGCATGGGTAAAATAAGATCGTTTAAAACATATGCATTATGTCTCATCACTTATAGTGGTTCTTCAGTGGTTGTAATACGTAGGTGGAGAAAATCATGTTTTGAATTGATTGTGTGCAGGTAAAGACCGCATAAAGAGAAATATAAGGTATCATTGCTACTCGCATGGAGGATTCAAAATGATGAATTTTCAATTGTTTGTAAAAAAAACAAGGTTAATTGATGTGGCTAAAATAGTTATTGTATGGAGATAGGGATGATAGATGTAAATTGTTTTTTTATTTTTTTATTTTGAATAGTAGGAGGGAGATTTCTGTTCCTATGTGACACGTCTAAATTAACATAAACAATACCAAAATATTAAAAAGAAATGCTAAGGGCTTGGCAGTATATGAGGAAAAATTAATTGTCTAAAGAGGAGGTCACTCCAGTTATATCTAATGATCATAACATATGTAAAACAGGTAAAATTATTTTTGATTATGATCGAATTGATGAAGGCATACGCACTGTCAATCAAATTTTCGATAAAGGAGATTTTGAAGCCCTTGACTAATTTTCAAAATCTTGGGATTAATGCAAATACATTGCTCTAGATAATCGATAGTGCTCATGCCATACAAAACTAGTTGGGAGCATGCTACCCCTTCGGTTGAAAAAAGCTATTTTGTAGACGTTAATTTAAACATGAATAACTCTCCCGGACAAAGTATAGATAGTAAGAGAACATCGATGAACATTACCAAAATCCCACTATCGCTAGTTTGATTTATTTAGCGTGTACTTTTGGTATTTAAATTTCCAATATGTCTTTACGGGAAGATATTACAAGTGCATCAAATATATCATACAGCCATTAACCCATAATCAAACAAAACATACTACTGTTTGGAAATCGTACCTGTTTGCTAACCTTTTTACAACTGCGTAGCATTATTTGGTTTCAAAACATGCGAAATTATTACGATGGATTCTGTGTAACACATACAGTTGAATTTAATTTCACAGCAACCAACAGCAAAGAAATGAACGATTTGCAACAAATCATTTAAATGTAATGTAGTTTCGACCAATGCTCAGCACATCAAAGCCTATATCATCCCTAAGAATATGATATATCTTATCTTATGTTTATTATGATTTTAAAAAATACTTCAAATACATAATTTAACTTCTACATGATACACACATACTCTCATATGTATATACTCTCATATATATATATATATATACTCTCATATACTTGTCATATTTGCGAAGGCAATTGCAGGTTTTCAAATTTCACTGACAAGTATGAAACCGAACCTGACAGACGATCTTTAATATTTACAAACATTAGTCATTAAAAAAAATTAAATCCATTGACCTTATATAAACATACAAAACACCAGCAAAACCATGCTCAAAGGGAACTCAGTAGTAAACAGAAACAGAATTTGATCATCTTTTAGGGTTTGTACATGTATGTACCATGATATCTGTTTGTCATGATGGACTATTATACATTTCGCGGACTACAATATGAAAATGACAAAGATATTTGAAGTAACTATAAACATGAGCGTTAGTAGTAGACCAAAACAATATATATCTTACTCCTAGGATGATTTTTTTGTCTCATCCATTTTATTCATTTATGTATGTATAATTCAATTATTCATAAATTTCTTGTTTTTATCATTATATTTGTTAATATCATAAACGTTTTTATTATTATCATTATTGATATCAATATTATTATTACTATTATTACTACTACTACTACTACTACCATTATAATTATTATTACGATTATTAATTTCTTGTGGATATTATTATCATCCTTCGTCAACATCGTCGTCATCATTATGAATATTTGCCTCCAAAGTGCATTTCGGAAAACACACAGAAAACAAATAATCAAACAGAGAAGTTATTCTTTCGCTTTATTACAAATAGGCTTTCCGTCTTTGAAAGAAATCGATAAAATTGTTTCATTGCCAAATATTAAAGCATGAACATGAAAGGAAACGGTTACTTCTATTCTAAAATATATATAGCAAATTAATTTGTTAATTGAAACTGAAAGAGAAAGTTTAAAGGTAAAGACCAGTATTGGAAATGCCCCAATTTCAAAAAAATGAAATGGAAGCTCTCATTACCAATCATGCGAAAGAATATGTTTTGACTAATACATGATGATAAGAAATTTGCCGGGAAACCGCCTACTAATTCATATATTTGGTAAATTTGTTTGTTGCATGGTCTGTGAGAGATACAGGGTAGTCCCATATATATCTTTCTGTGTATAGTGCTTGTAACTTTACGAAGAATGGGCCAAATTTCTTATCATTTTGATGATTTCAGAACCTTGCAGATGCTTGATGCTACATGATCAACCTTTTCTGATTGATTCCACAATGTTTCTTTCACAATGCAATCGCACGACCATAACTGGTCTTTACCTTTTAATGTCAACAAGCGCAGAAACAAAACATAAGGTTCCTTGTTTGATTAAGGTCATTTCAGCGCGAGACACATGAAAGTACATTTCTTTTCCACTCTGTGCACACATTTTGAAATACATTCATAAATGAATAGTATCTGTTTCTGACATCAACTCCCATCATTTTTTATTATTCAATATAAAGTTCACCTCCGAGGAGACAGTGTTCGTTACTATCGCCCTTGCAGCCATCGTGTCTTTACAAGGGGGTAAGAATACTTAGAAAACTTATCCATGTTCGTCATAAAAACTCATCGCATTTTGTTTTCTGTTTTAATTTGTTTTGTGCGCTTTACATATTAGTTGTAGAATATTATTCAAGCACGATTTGATTGTTTCGGGGTACTTTTAAAAGACGGTCCGAATCCATTGCTACGCGCATATGTTTTCTTAATTCTCTGTTTGTATTCAACTTTGAAACGGGGGTGCTGGGGACGCTGCAGTACTCTCCCTCATTTTTGTTTTCCGGGATGCACTTCATCCCCTGCATGTATTGAATGGTGTTGGGGTGCTGTCTTTTAAGTTTGGAGTGAAAGGGCACCCAGAAATGTAAAGACCTTATTTCGTGTAAAGCCACCCCTTACGCAGCCTTCTATAACGGTAGTCTTATCGGGGGTCGCACTCAGAGCGAAAATTTTCGCAACTCTAAATTCGCGGGAGTTTCCGCGCTTGCGTGACGTCAGAAAAGTCGTAGCGTATATTTGCATATGTGAAAGTAAACAAGCGCTCCGATTGGCTGATCACGCCACCCAGGACTAGCTCGACTTCCGACGTTGATTCGGCTGAATACCGACGTAGACTGACGCTACGCGAAAATTCTCGCTGCGACCACCGCTAAGATTAGCGTCGTAGAAGGCCCCGTCACCAGTTGCGAAAACTCGGTATTCAATTTTGAAACTGTAACTTTCATGCCATAATACAGTAACAAGTCAGCCATCCTGTCCTGAATGGCACCGACTGGATGACACAGTCTATCTAGTGGATGGTACCACCCCAGTAGGGTACGACCAGGCACAGAGTCTCTGTCAAGGTTACGGAGCGAATCTAGCAAGGGTTGACTCAGAAAAGATCCAGGTATAAACACGATTCAAATAATGGACAGCTAACGTGATAGATATACAGCTTATATCTTCGTCTAAGTTCTGCTTCATGTGTTTTCATTTAAAAAGCGTCACTTGCTGACGCTGGAGTAGCTGCGTCGGCGACTGACAAGGTCTTTGATGCGACATGTGAGGGTGATATAGCAATAAAATAGGTGCAAAGTGAACGTTGCACTGATAATTGTTTTGTTACTGGAGGATGCGACAATGTTTGTTACATACAAGGATTGCGCAATATGGATTGCGTCATAACCTACGATAGCAAAGCCTATGAAGACAGCTAGTGTATAATGGACGAGTAATGCAATCTTTGGACGATAAACTTGTTGAACGTCACTCTCACATTAAGTCTAAACACTACGCCAGTCGCTGAGGCAATATTAAGTCAGCACGATGCATTGTGTCCAAGGGGTAGTATTCATCAAATAGAAGGCCAAAAATCCCGATTCTTAAAAAAAAATCCTAAATGTGTACATGATTGTGTACGATTCTTCATTCCAGTGATTACATAGGGAGATCGTTTCGCTTTTGTTAAATGGTTTCTATTCGATATCATGTTACGCTCAGTCCAAATAACTTTTCTTGGTGATTTTTATTCCACTAAATTTGTTTTAGGAATGCGAAAAGAGTCGTGTGTCTTGTATTTTTCAATATCAATGTAGGTTTTCTTGCCGAGTTTCATCTCTCCGCCCCTACGACATACGCCGTGTTTTTGGATTGGTTGCAATGACAGAGAGGTCGAAGGTCAATTTAGATGGCTTGATGGTACACCAGTGATGTAAGCACTAAATCACGATATTGACAATAAAATAAGTTAATTTCTTTGATTAATCTTGTAGGACAAATTCATGTCGGTTGACAGTTATTTGTCATTGCACTTTTGATCTTCATGTGGGGCGATGAAGTTTGTCACAATTTATGAGGAATGCACGTTTCTAGATTTATCTCAATTAAAATACGCTCAACCACAAAACGTTTTAGGCGTTCACAAACATTTCCAACGTCGTTAAAATGGTTATGACTCTATGATTATTTATGTCCTATAAGCGGCTTTTTAATCGGCATTTGTCTTGTAGGAGTGAATAATATAGAGATATCGACTGCTCTGAAAGGCCTGGCTGTTTTACTGGCTCAAGAGAACGCGCGCACACCCAGGCGCACCTCTGGGTCATGGCAAGATGTCCAAGTTCTGAGAGCCTATAAAACAGCCAGTCCTCGAATATTAAAGCAGTTGATATCTCTTATACATGCCGATTTGAAACAAAAATCTACCGAAAATTCTTACCTTATCCTTTTATCGAGTAAAGTTGGTTAAGACATCACAGAAAATCTGAGACAATGTCTGTTAATCTTGGATGGAAAGATGACTGAACATTAAAATGATTTGGGTATCGCAGACAAAAAGTACTGTGTATGGTATCCGCGCTCGCACAAAGTAAGTTTAACACATATAACCGATGGGTATCGCCGCAAATTTTTACTATTTCATGGTAACCTGAATCTCACACTTGAAATATTAACCGATATTGTCATTTTACGTTTATTTACGGGAATGGCTAAAATCACGACTCGAATTTCGACCAATCAGATGGCTCGACTTCTAAAGTGAGGTATGTAATCTAAAATACAAATAATAGTATCTACTCACCTTCAAGCCTGAATATTTCATTGTTATTGCAATTGTTATGCATTTTATTTGTCTTTGTTTAAAATTAGATATGAGGGTTGGGCGCGAGGTCAACCAGACAACAAGGATGGAGATCAACATTGTGCTTGCCTCAAGTCGAGCGGGGCGGATGACGATGGACAGTGGGACGATGTCAACTGTACATTGGACAGAAACTTGATTTGCCAGAAAGGAATTAGTGAGTCAAGTCTAACACATAAGGCGGAATTAATTTCGCCTTCAATTTATCATTTACAGCTAGGTTTTGTATTTTTATTGCCGTTCTACCACTTTCATTCTTTTTTTGTATCTCATCGTACATATAATTTCCACCTCACGATCCCTCGAACTAATTCAGTTGTTAACTGGATGCAATATATAACAACATACATGTCCAGGCATGGATATTTTCCGAATTACCTACTTAAGAAAGTAACGTACTTGGAGCTTTAACATGTCAATTTAAAGTAGGCCTTAACATATTAAAGATTGGTATGGGGTTTTTTTTCACTTGTTTTATTTGTTTGTTTTTTCTATAGGGTTTCTTTTCATAAGATAGAGGTAATTCACATATAAGTCAGTTATTAACAGGACAGCTTTAACATTTCCAGCTTTACCAGAGCTACAATCTAGCCCAACAGTCGTAGAGATCAATTCGTCATCAGTCAATGTCTTCTGGAACTCTTGGATACCTTGTCTGGACTCCGGCGACGGACCAGTTGTTGGTTACCTTATCTATCAACAAACTAAGGAAGAGGAATGGATAGTGGTAGGTAAAATCAACTCGGATATAGGAAGGGGCGATCTTCAACGAATAATGGAGTTTGTATTGACCGAGTTGGAACCAGGAACAGAATAAGTGTATCTGCTGTCAGAGAAGGTCCCAGCGGAGAAGGACCAAGAGGTCCACATGTGACCGTTTCGACTACTACCCTCTGTAGGGGGGTAGATTGGCCCGGGTAGCCGAATGAGTGGGGGTAGACCTCAGACAGTATAGAAGACAATGGCAGCCTCAGGAGTAGAGTTTGTGCTCTTTATTCTCGACACACCGCTATAAAGCGGGGTGGAAACGGGGTCAAATAATGATAGACAGTTATCAATTACAAAAATATACAACGACACATCTTTAAGAATTATGACAAAATAGGGAATCAGTGGTCACTACACCAGAACATTTAAATCGTAATGAAATTAATTTAACTTGTTCAAGACATTGCAAATGCCCAAAGTGTATAAACTGGACAAATAACGAATTTCTAACATAATTAATCAAACTTAAAAAGATAACACTTCTTCGTTAATCAATTTACTCTACACAAAAACCTTATACATATTCATTAGCGCCCAACTACAATAGTTACGCTCCAAGGCCCACTTGCCCGTACACACATGCGTTCTACACGTACACGTATAGGCTTAGCCTACACATCCATTTCCTCTGAGCATTACATACCATCAATTTCGCCTTAAATTACACCTTTCCGTTAACAAATATCATGCTCTTTGAACATATTTTAAGCATTATAATTATACTAATTCGATTAAACCAGGATATGAACAAAACAACGTAGCAATTTTATCAAATATAACAATTTAAACACACATAGAAAATAAGTCTTGCTTACCTATAAAGCGGGGTGGAAACGGGATGAAGGTCACGGTTCAAAAGCCCGCCACCAACGACCTTCTTACACCTCGGTGAGTGGTGATTAGATAAATATTGATGAGGATTTCGTATTTGGCGATTGGTCCTGCGTCCAATTGACATTAGCTATTAATCTTATCCCGACACTTACCCTGCAAAAGGGCGTAGGGACACTGGACAGTGATATCAAAATACATAATGTCTCTATAAAGATTCATAGCATTCTTTGCGGTAGTAAGAGGTCTATTCTGTAATTAGCAATGAACTGACAAATCTTAGTGATTAACGCTTATCTTTTCAATGTTGCAGAGAGTCAGCACCTGAAGAAAACTAGTGCTCTTTGGATGATGGTTTTATTGGTGATATCATTCTTGGGGAACATCATACTTGCTATTGCCATGGTAATTGTATGGTAGGAATGAAATCCATTTTATTTTCTCGCATAAGAGTAATGACCTTTTCTAAACGTTTCCATGCAGAACGTGGATTTGCAAAATTCATATTGTTTTGTTAATTGTTTAATTCCTAGTTTTAACTAGTTCATACAACAGAGCTTCCTGCAATATATTTCTCTTGTACAGTCTGCATTGAGGGTGTTCGGGACCACTTAACAGAGGTAAGTTCTGCATCTCCTAGCTGCACCTTCTCTGCCTCAACAAACTTCAAACGTGGACTTCTCAATTGAACTAAATGTAATACATTCATTATGTGTCTGAAGCTGTTGCAGCCGAATGTGATACTAGCTTTACATCCATACCTTGTGCGATGTCACTTCTATTGCGCGTCAAACTTCACGCGTGTCGTTGATGCAGTCCTAAGTTAGCAGATGACGCCACATTTGCAATGGTAATAACTACTTTTGAAATTGAGATGAATTATTGACGTATTCCAATTCCTCTGGATCATCGATTTCGGCGTAAACTCCTCCTTGGATGATGCTGATCCCCGTTCCATTGAGGCCCTGGTAGACATGTTGCCTGACTAAACTCGGTTGATCGAGGCAGCTCGTAATGAGGGCTCTTTGGATCGCCTGCTGATGTCACGGTGTGTAAACGATACAGGTCTTCCTTCTTCTGTTTTCGCTTGCTGGTTTTAGATTTAGAGAAGACAGACATAAATGGTTGATAAGCACTGTCGTCAGAAAATACTAGAATTAGCAACAATGTTCGCTTCGAATCGCACTAAATCGGTACTTAAGACAAATTCGTGTATGTCGCACAAATTCTCGGCAACATTATTTTGAGTCAAAATTTTGCCTGGATTTTGAATACAAGTCTTTCAAACTTTTGTAAAAGTTCTGGAGCAATTTATTCTCAATCGATTTGCAATTTTGTCGGGCACGCAGGGGTTCACGCCTCCCTCGATCCCGGAATGTCAGATTCTCATTTTCAAGAAGGGTTCCAGACGGGTTCCAGACTCCCCCTTTAATTCCCCCACCCCTCTCTCTCTCTCTCTCTCTCTCTCTTTATTTCTCTCTCTCTTCCCAGATATCTTTCTCTTTACTTTTGTCTCTCCATTCCTTCCCACTTCGCATCTCCCCTAACCCCTCTCTCTTAAAGGTTTCTATTGAAACCATGCAATACACTATCCTATTACCAACACGTTATTGTTGCTCAAGAATTTGTTATCCATAAAGATAACCGTTTCTAATATTTGTGTACCATCACAAATATTCGGGAATTTAAACCAGCCGTTGACAAAACGAAATAGCACCTTATGCGTTCTAATTCCAGCCAATGCCGATGTTGACTTTTTTTTGCTTTTTCGTGTTGGCTACAATACGCACAACCAGCCGGCATGTGTATAGTTAATATTAATTAATCAATTAATTAAACGGTCATCGTATTTTTGGTAAAATGGCGCTGAATCGGTATGATCGTATTATCTGGCTAAATTTTACACATCTTTAGGTCCTAAAAGAGCACTAGAAACGTCATAAATAAAAAAAATAAATAAAAGCAATAATTTGTATTCGTTTTGAACAGTTGGAGGGAGATTTCTGTTTCTGAATAACTCTCCCGGACATGATAATATTGATAGTCAGAAAGCATCGATGACCATTTATACCAAACTCCCTCTATCGCTAGGTTGTATTTATATAGNCTTTTGTCTCTCCATTCCTTCCCACTTCGCATCTCCCCTAACCCCTCTCTCTTAAAGGTTTCTATTGAAACCATGCAATACACTATCCTATTACCAACACGTTATTGTTGCTCAAGAATTTGTTATCCATAAAGATAACCGTTTCTAATATTTGTGTACCATCACAAATATTCGGGAATTTAAACCAGCCGTTGACAAAACGAAATAGCACCTTATGCGTTCTAATTCCAGCCAATGCCGATGTTGACTTTTTTTTGCTTTTTCGTGTTGGCTACAATACGCACAACCAGCCGGCATGTGTATAGTTAATATTAATTAATCAATTAATTAAACGGTCATCGTATTTTTGGTAAAATGGCGCTGAATCGGTATGATCGTATTATCTGGCTAAATTTTACACATCTTTAGGTCCTAAAAGAGCACTAGAAACGTCATAAATAAAAAAAATAAATAAAAGCAATAATTTGTATTCGTTTTGAACAGTTGGAGGGAGATTTCTGTTTCTGAATAACTCTCCCGGACATGATAATATTGAAAGTCAGAAAGCATCGATGACCATTTATACCAAACTCCCTCTATCGCTAGGTTGTATTTATATAGCGTGTACTTTCGGTATTTAAATTTCCAATATTTCTTTACAGGAAAATATTAAAAGTTCATCATATAAATCAGCGAGCCATGAACCCATAAACATACAAAACATACTACTATTTGGAGATAGTACCTCTTTGCCAACCCTTACAACCGCGTAGCATTATTTGGTTTCAAAACATAATGCAAAATAATGACAATGGATTCTGTCTTTTTAGGTGTATCACATACAGTTAAATTTAATTTCACAGCAACCAACAGCAAAGAAATGAACGTTTTGCAACAGAACATCTAAAATTAATGTAGTTTTGACCAATGTTGAGCACATCAAAGCCTATATCATCCCTTCGAAATCATTACAATATATCTTATTATCTGTACTATCAGAAGGCTAGGAATCCATTTATGTTTATTATGATTAAATAAATATTTCAAATGCAGTTGCATAATTTACATTCTGCATTATATAAACATACTCTCGTATATTAATTTATGTATATATATATTAATATTGATATTGATATAGAAGTTGGAAAGGTTCAACTTTATTGGTAAGGTTTGTACAGTCTGTTTCACCTGAAGGCTCATCAGCAACTAAATACATTTGATACATGGCAATGTTAAATACACTAAATGTGCAGTCAGCCAAGAATACTAAAAAGACACAATAATACCCAAGTAAGGGTAAATGCAAGAATACAATAGTGGAATTAAGGGGTTAAAGGGTAAGGGGAATGTATATACATGTACTATAAATATATTTGAATGAATCCCACTCAAAACAATAAATAAACTAATGAAGATATATATTTATGCTACATCAGAAAATTAGATCTTCATCATCGTCAGTAACACCTGTTACAAATTTGAAGAACATAAGTTAATAATACACTGAACATATTACGTACATGTATGTACATGTTGTGTATATGATTAACAAATAATTGATAGTGATTTGTATACAAGTGTTTCTTTTCGGTTCACCTAGGTAAATAAGTCAATCATTNTATTGGTAAGTGTTGTACAGTCTGTTTCACCCGAAGGCTCATCAACAACTAAGTACATTTTATACATGGCAATGTGAAATACACTCAATGTGCATCAGGCAAGAACGCAAAAGAGACACAATAATACCCAAGTAAGGGTAAATGCAAGAATACAATAGTGGAATTAAAGGGTTAAAGGGTAAGAGGAATGTATATACACTGTTGGTCATAATAGTGGAATAATTTGTTTTACCCCCAATTTATGGGATGATTTTGACAATGATTTATTTCTGATAGATCTAGATAGTAGTATACATTTTCAGATTGTATTTTATAATAATTTGCGAGGGAATACAGGGCCCTTTTATGAAACATTAATCCTCATTACTGTCAGTTATGACTTAATGACGTAAGTCCCCTAGTTGATTAGCATAGTTGCATACACATGCTTTAGCAGTCACGCAAAACAAACACTCATAAATTATTATTCAATCAAATCTGAGAATGTATACTATTATCTAGAGGTAGTAGGAATAAATCATTGTTAACATCTCTCCACTAATCGGGGTAAACAAAACTTATTCCACCATTATGACTAACAGTGTACTATAAATATATTTGAATGAATCCCACTCAAAACAATAAATAAACTGATGAAGGTATATTTATGTTCACGGAGTAAGCTACATCAGAAGATTAGATCTTCGTCATCGTCAGTAACACCTATTACAATTTGCAGAACATAAGTTAATAATACACTGAAATATTATGTACATGTTGTGTATATGATGACAGTGATTTGTATACAAGTGTTTCTTTTCGGTTCACCTAGGTAAATAAGTCAATCATGCAAGTTATGGTTCTGCATTCTCAAAATTGTACGAGATTGTATTGAGATTCAGTACATTTGACATAGGACTATGATGCGTTTCTTTTTGTGTGTGTGTGTGTGGCCAATATATACAGATCTTATGGAGCAGTCACAAAGGCTCGTACGAACGATTATTTCGTACGAATCTCCCTGTTTTTCCATTGTCTTCCCGATTTTCCATTGTCTGAAAATCGTTCGTACTGCGTTCGTAGCAGTTCGTAATGGCATTTGTGACCCGAGGCTTTAGTTATGAGCTTGAAAAGTTTGGTAGCAAATGAGAGTTTGATAGCTGTTATTCGAGCAACCATGATAATAACCTATCACTTCAAGGAGTCTATTCCATGCATTCATATTTGTTATTAGCAATGTCTGAAAATCTCGTTTCGTTTCTCGAGGTTAACATAGTTTCATTAATTTCATATTGAAAAGCATAACAGAGTATAAAAGGAGCAAAAGCAAAAACCTCAACGAGACTTAACATGAACGCAAAAGAACGTATCATGTTAATCGTTCCTCTAAAACAACTACGCTTACTCCAGCATTAGCCTACATTCTAGAACATAAATGCTGTAATAAGTCAAAATGTGACTTTCGAGCATTCTCCCTTTAGATCCCGTCTGCACTAGTTTGGCCAGAGGGGATTAGACCTCCCTGCAAGTTTACTGTGACAGGTGGTTATCTCATAGAATAACCTCTTTACTAACAAAGGAAAAAGGGGGTCATGGGGGAGCAGCAGGCGCAGATTAGGCATTGTTTGCTATAAATAGAGGGCGCAAGTAGCTATACATAGTAGAGTGAGGATTTAAGATGAGTACGCTTTGAAACAAGTATAGCTACAGCGGGATAGGGCCGCTACATCCAAAATGGAGGAGAACGGGAGATTTTAAAAGTCCGAAACTAAACATTTTACCAGCAACATTTGCAACTTAATTGTTCTTCATTTTGTAGGAACACTTTGTGTATAGTTTACCCGACCTTAACTCTTGTCTTTTAAATGTAGTGTATCCCTCTTTAGCCAACATCCACATAATATGGAGAACTTTGAAGGAATTTTGATTATGTCACTAAAAACTTCTTTCTTTCTTTGGTAATAACATACATGAGGCAAGCTGTAAAGGGTGCATGAGCAAAAGTGGCCAAATTAAAGGGCCCCCCTCCAAAACGGGCTTAATAGTAAAGAACAAATGTTAAACGTTGCAAAAATGAAGTGTAGTACGTTTCACATTCCTGTATCTCATAACACAGAGCTCTGTAAATACGTGCAGGGCCTTTGATGTCATTCATTTACAGCCCTCCCCCCCCCCCCCCCCCCCC
>BEXV01001305.1:69778-84799 GCA_003118195.1 Hemicentrotus pulcherrimus
AGTAGTAGTAGTAGTAGTAGTAGTAGTAGTAGTAGTAGTAGTTGTTGTAGTAGTTTCTTACTCAAGATCACTGCTAATCTCATTGATTAATATTGACTTATACAGATCTTGTTTCCAAACCTCTCGTTGACAAAGTGTGCTACTAATAACGGTCAACTTGCATGGGTAATTGACCTCTTGGCTAATTGATCATCCAATAATTAGATTAGCTTTAGAAGCACTCGGGTGTATCGACACGGTTCTGTTCGCCATGTTGTGTTGCTAAGACAACTACACGCGTAACGTACTACACACCAACAAAATGGAATTAATATACTTAAGTGTAGCTCGTTCTTGATCTCATTATGGAGGACGGGATGTGTTATATTATTCGTGGATAGGCAGGCAGACAAATCCTGATATGGAAGTACAGTAAATTAAACATGTACCGAGTATGAAAAGGGATCACATGCATACTCTTCCACATTCGCCCGCACCCCCACAAAATTATTGTTTTGATTTTGGCTGCAATGCCTCCCGACATATTCTTAATAATTAGCAATTTCCGGTTAAAAGATTGCCTCTTCGACTACAATTGAATTTAAACCTCTTTAGGAAACGACACTTAAGAGCGAGACTGCACTATTTGTAGCTGCGTGTACTTGTGCCGTTGGTCCCCCTGATCCCCTTTTTTTCTTATGTTAATTGAGAGCTAGTTTGATGAGATAACCACCTGCCCGTGACCAACCACTCAGAGAGGTTTAATCCCTCCTATTAGTGCAGATAGGCTTGAATAGAAATTTAGAAATTATAATGTTGGTATTTGATCATAATTCAAGACCACAAACGCCTTTGTGGAAAGCAATTTTGAAATTGGCAATGCTACCCTGTAAAGTAAAACTACAAATAACTCAATCAATCAAATTAAAATAAGTAAATTATATGACAATTGATTTCAGAACTTCATAAAAAGACTTTCTCCACCGTGCGATAAGTCAACCTAATCGTTAACCGTCGGTTCAGCACGTAAAGCCCCCCCCCCCCCTTATAAAAACCCTGTCCATTTGGGCGATTCAATCTTGCCGTCAGCAACATTTAACTATGCAGCCCGTTACCAGGGGCAACGGGCATCGTTTTCAATTACTATATATATATATTGACCATAACGCGGGCATGGTTAAAATCACGACTCCAATTTCGACCAATCGGATGACTAGATTCATTCAAAATACTAAAGAGAGGTATATAAAATCTATCATCAACTGTAGAGGATTATGTTACCATTTATACCTGTTATACCAGGGATTAATCAAGTTATCAACCCCATCAACAACCCCCAAATACAAAAGATTTAGGCTTTTGTCGGTCTTTTTTGTGTTTTGTAATATAAAATGACATGGCCTCTTTTTTGACAAAGGTTTGTCATGGACTAGATGGAGTCACACCGTCTTTGGATATAAGACCCGGATGCTATGGTTACCATTTCAACCGTTGTTGCCAATATCTTTAAATCGTCTCTAACATAGATGTCGAATCTTGACACTTTTGGCAAGGATGTACACGATTACATTTTACAAAAGAATCAAACCGTAGAACAGCCCCCCCCCCCCTCCACACTAAGTGTTATTTAGGAAGAAAGAACCCCTATCTCAAGTGTGTAAAGTGGGGGAGGGGCGGGAGAACAGCTCATACAAGTTATCGGGATTATAGCAGGCATCATCATTTAACTCGCAAACAACTACTTACCAGGAAATCTGCAAACTCTGTGTCCAGGTGGGATCCCAAGTTAACAATTCCTTCTTGGACAAGCAGCTTCCTTAGATGTGTATGGGAGGAGCTTTGGAATGGTCTGTACCATGCTACCATTAGAATGTAGTTCCTTCATACATACGTTGAACATTGGTAAGGTGTAACTCAGCCCTAATACGTCCGAACAATAAGTACCCGTGTTCTCGTTCGAAAAAACGACAGAGGCTTTGAACAGGATATAAAACCAGGAGAAAATACAAATTGAGTAAAGAGTATAAATATGTCGTGGTGTTAACCCATAAGAACCCGGTAACTACACCCAATAAGCGGAGCGTGTGTCTATCCTTTGAGATAGAATTGAAATTGAAAATGAAATTATTTGAATACTTTCCTTACTCATTTGAACGTTCTTTTTGTTTATACATGTATCGAAAACGATTGAAAGCGCCAAATAAATGAATAAATAAATGAATGATAATTACGACAAATTTTGATTAATAATGTCAATATCAATGTTTTATTGTATATATTTATGCTGAATACAACAACTGCTCCTACTACTACTATCAAAGTAATAATTAAGGTGATAATAATAATAAAAATGATAAATCATCGTTTACCAGATTCATACGTACCGAAGGACACACATGTCAGGAAAACAAGTATCCCGCCTCGTATGAGATATTTGTCCTTTCAAGGTAAAAAAAAAAAAGAAATGGAAAAGGCTTCATATTAGATGATAAGAGGCATAAAGTTCGATGATAAAAATGTCTATTAATTAATACTGATAAATGCTGCACAGTTGACGTACCTGAACATAAGAATGCAAAGATTACATGTGATATGTTGGCATTTCAAGACAATTAAAGAGAAACTCCAGTAATGGTAAAAAAAAGAAAATTAATTTTCACAGAATCAAACGAAACTTACACTAAATATTCAAGATTACATATAAATAACATGTGCCAAACAATTTTGGAAGAAAATGTATACTGGTTGAGTAATGAGCATAGAAAGACAAGGAAATCAAGGTAGTACCAACCCCGACACCATGTGTGTTGTCCCATGCATAGCTTTCTTTGTACAGTGCTTGTTACTTTACCAAGACTCAGTCAAATTTATTATGATTTTGATGACTCCAGACCCTCGCAGTGAACATCAATACTTACATGCTACATGATCAACTGTTTCTGATCCTTTCACACCTTTTCTTTCACAATGCAATCGCATTACCAGTACTAAAGTTTAGCTTTAACTCTCCTTCCCTGCAGATAAATCTTGTAAATGGACATTCATCTTCAAGACCTCAGTCCCTCTAAACAGGCCATTTTCGCAATGTAACCACATTTATACTTAAGGGCCTCCATACGAATGATTGTACAGTATTTCAATAGTCAGAATTTCATGTATTAGGTGTTGTAAGGTAGGGCGAAACATAATGTTTTTCCTACTTAACAACAACTAATGTATCCAATTGGGATTCTGACTACTGAGATAACAATACTTCGTATCGAGGCGCTTCGCAAGAATAAATTTGATTGCATTCACAAAATGAATTGTTAGAACTACCATGAAATTTGACAGGCAAGGCGTTCTTTTCGTCGCTTATCTCAAGTAAAAGTATCATGGACTAATTTGGATATTTAAATCCATGTGATAACTAAAACGGGAAAAGAAAAACATCCAAGGTATTCATCCACGATCTTTTAGACATTTTCTTATTATCGATATCGCATTATATACAATTTATATACCAAACACATGCTTGTCCAGCTATTTGCAGATGAAAGTAATAATTTGTACATTTTCTTTGAATTCATTTTAGCAATATCCTCATTTATGTAGGGGTGGCGGTGCACCTTTCAAAGTAGAGACACTAACACAAAAGGGCACTATTTACAGAAAATGGGGCACCTTCAAGGAGCTTCCCAAATCGACAATATATACATGGGTATATATGCATATGTTTGTAATTTAATAAATAAAGGCGAGGACTCACCATTTTGACCGATGGAACAAAAATCCCAATTATTCGATAAAATCCAGTCGAGCAACAGTTGGTAGATTGTATTTTTTTTTTTTTTTTTGCAACGTTGTCTTTACATCTCAAATAAAATAAACTCTCAGAAGACAAAATGTAATAAAAATGCAAAGCAACCATCCAAGACTACCATAGTTTAGGTTTCCGGAAGATTTTGATCAATTTCCTTGCTGTGTTGCCTTTATAACTCAAATACGACTAGACACTTCTTCATCCAGCAGCATTATAGTTTCTGTAAAGTTTTTCTTGCAATGTAGTCTTTACTCCCGAACTCCTCAAAACTGAAGTAAAAACGTGAATAAAAGATCCAGTATTGCAACTAGTCTGTTTTTTTGTTGTTTTTTTCTTCTCGAAATGAGACTTACAATACAATTTGCCTTATTCTGTTTAGACAGCGAAATGAGAAAGAGTGAACACGTTTATTGGAACACTCGGAGACTAATGCCAACTTACACGGGTTAATATCCAATATGCAGATGTCGCGGCTAACAGGCACCCTGAGCAGGAAGAGACACTCAAATTTCAAATAACCAATCAATGCGAGGAACACATGATATCAGTGTGTTCATTTTTCCTCGCAAAACTGGCGTTTTTCGTTAATATTATATGGTGCAACAAAAGACTATGACGTCATCGTCGGCCCAGCAAACAGCATAAATAGAACGTAAGAGGAATTTTGAGAAATTCCATAAAACCAATGAAATCTATTGTCTATGAGTGGAAACACTGCATGGTATTTGCACAAGTTTGACATAAGATACGAATGCTGCTTTAACTGCAGAGAGATGAATCCCAAATAACTAAACTGCCGTTTTGAAACTAACATTCGATGTCACACTTGAGTTAAATTATGCGATTGTGCGGAGGGGAAAACACTAGAAATTAGGCAAGGAAGACAAAGCTGGAAGTTCTGTGCAGCTTTCTTCATACTCTGTCAACATTATCACGATGCTTCCAATGAATCTCATGTAACAAACCAACAAACAAAATCAAGTCTAAATGTGTCAGGAAAAGTCAAAACACCCTGATGTAAACATTCTGTTTCTTCAGGTTCCATTCTAGGACCCCTTCTTTTCTTAATCTATATTGATAATTTGGTAACGAAAGGTCAGACCTTATGTTTATGAATTAGGACACCCTAAAAATAATATACCTATGATTTCTCAAATCGAGTCCCAATTATTACTATGAAAGTTGGAGGCTGCGTTTTTTTTTCATGAACACTTGATGCAACATCAAACTTGCAAAAATAACGGCTAGAATAATCATAACATGCAACTTGTATACGCCCTCAAAAGAAAACTTTCATAACATGAAATGGCTCTCATCAAACGATCGTGTGACGTATATATTAATTAACTTTCATGTACAGTTGTTTTATAATATGTTTAAGTGTGCTGACAATTCCAATCATTTAACGCAAGATATGAAAATTTAAAAAATCTTATTTTTAAATCCCAAAGTTGGTAATAGATTTTTTATTCACAAAACTGTTTTGCATATGATTAAATGATTATTGTTTTCTAGCAGTGAGTTATTTAAAGACATGACAAACAAATCTTTTGTCATTTTAATCATTATTTCTAATTTATGTTCATCTATACTGTATATCGAATTCAATTTTATTTTAATACTTTTACACTTTTATGAGTATTTATTACATGTCTTTACATGTATTAGGTTTTAACATGTTTTCAAGGGCTTCCCCGGTAGACCAGCTAATTTCCGAGCAGGCCACCTTGGCTGAAAATATTAAAATCGATCATGAATAATTGATACATAATTATGAGTAGGGGTACGCTTGATGGACTTCATTCTCTCTCGAAATGTCGTAATACGGGGTAAGACTAAAAGTAGAGCGCAGTACAGAAGCCACAAAGAATCACTCAACCACAAGCAGCTAGTACATGAAAAGTGGGTGAGGAGTCAATTTATTTGATGATCATCTACTTCACAAGTAATTAAAAACCCTGCAAATCAATCAAGAAATGGCAGTTATAAATGCAAGTACAGATTCTCATCAAACTGTATAAACAGTCGGTTTTGCAGAAACACTTTTATCAATTAACTTTCGGTTTACAATAAAGATATAAGTCTTAACTGTGACGTTAAAGTTGCCAAAGTAGATCTGCATTAATTCAATGACAATATAATTATGAAGATCATCTCGAAGTCTTTATTTTGCACATCATATTATATGAGAGCCTCTTCAAAATACATTTATAAAGAACACTACACCAATTAATTAAACAATTTATATAATCATATCGCACTACAATCCCTACGCAAGGTCTCTCAAGGTTGCCACTAATATCTCATACCCTGTCGCGTTGCTGATTTGATTATTTTACATGATAATGCTGAACAAGCTATTTATGGTTGTTTTGGTTTCGCTGTATAACTTTTATTAGGGATATAAAATATCAGGAGTTTGTTATCGTCAAGTTAGAAGTAATGTTTGTATCAATTACCTATTTCTTTTTAAATTACAAATCATATTCATCAACTTCTTGATCTCACAAACAATTATAACTTTATGATTTGGCCTAGCTCCAGAAGTCAGTTTCGAAGATTGGGTTTAACAGAATCTCCGAGGTACTATTCTCCATTCAGCTATTGTTAGCAGTTCATATCTTTTTTTGTATCGAGTATTAAAGGAGAAAAAAACTAAATGATTGAACTCCGCAAGAAATAAAAGAAATGGGGTGCAATTCGGAGCAGCCAGATGCCGGGGTAAAGCGGTCTATCTACCACAACTTGCTTATGCTGTGCTTTACACTCAGTTTGGGAATATGCGCCGCTGTGCTCCCGAAGCTTACCGTTTGGAGAAAAACGACACAGATTCGCCACGCGGCGATTTAACCTACGCCATTAATTTATTGTTCACATGATAATGCTGAACAAGTTATCAATGGGTGTTTTGGTTTCGATGTACAACTTTTATTAGGGCTTTAAATGTCAGGAGTTTGTTATCGTCGAGTTACAAGTAATGTTTGTATCAATTACCTATTTCTTTTTTAAATTACAAATCATATTCATCAGCTTCTTGATCTAAACAACAATTATAACTTCATGGATTGACCTAGCTCCAGCAGTCAGTCTCGAAGATTGGGTTGAGCAGAAGCTCCGAGGTACTATTCTCCAGTCATCTACTGTCAGTACTTCATACCTTTTTTGTATCGAGTAAAGTGATTGAACTCCGCAAGAAATAAAAGAAATGGAGTGCAATTCAGAGCAGGTAGATGCCGGAGTAAAACGGTCTGTCTACCACAACTCGCTTATGCTGTGCTTTACACTCAGTTTGGGAATATGCGCCGCTGTCCTCCCAAGCTTACCGGTTGTAGAAAACGACACAGATTCGCCACGCGGGGATTTAACCTACGCCATCACTCGGTCCTGTCTGACAGTCGTCCTGATAGTCTTCGGAATGTTTGAGTGGTATTTTGTTCGGAAGAGAGACAGTTTTCATAAGAAGCAGGAAGTCTTTTGGCCATTGAGATGCCGACACTGTGCTAATACCGTAGGCATTCTACCCTACATTACGGACAACGATGAAGATGGTGAGGCCGAATCTCTTTCGTCTTCTCCGGATAGAAAAGCAAATCCATTCAGTGAAGTGCATCAACTGTACCATAAACCACACATGTCTCTACTGAACACCTTCTACATATTTGGCACGATTGACGTGATCAACCTTCCCATACCACTAATTACTAACATTATATGCCTTATAACGTTGGACGGTTCCGTAGTTGACAATGTTGTCCTTGTAGGGCAAGTGCTGCTAGATTTCACATTCGCCACTTTGATATTAATTTCCATATGTTTCTTCAGGAACTTCTATGATGCAGCATTCGTCGACAGAAAAAAGTTTACTTTCCCCCTAGCAGAAGCGGTAGCCGGTTGCTTCTGGATCGCCGCCGTCAAGATAATATTACCCTTAGGTGAATTGATGACTTCAAAATTCGGGCTGCCGGACTATTCTTGTTCCCTTCCTGGAAACTTCGATCTTTTTTCCAAACACCATGAGTTAGCTCTGACCCCTTTTTACGCTGAAAGTGCCATTATTGCTGCTGCAATAATGTGGCAAATATGGTACTCTATACTTCCAGAAGCCATTGTAAAGACGACTCAAAGCACCTCACAGTTTCAGAGTCTCGGTCCAACCTACGTTGGACCATTCTGGAGAACGATCCGTGCTTGGCTGAAGAATATCTTCTGCTGTAGAAAGTTGAAGTTCCTTTTGTTAGGATCATCTAAAGAAGGAAGGCGAAGCCTCGTGCCAAAATCAAAAGACCGAAGAGAAATCGAATCCCGAGAACTCCCACTGAACATCACTTTAACAGTGGCCTTCTATGTATTTCTAGGCATAACTTATTTTTCCTTACGTCAAGTTTTTGAACATTCCAGCCTGGGACTACAGGAATCACTTCTTTCAACCGAAATTACTCTGACATATCTTAAATGGTTCCTGCATATTTTATTTTATCTGCCTTTGCTGGTCATGTACCACTTTCGCATATTCCTGACAGATAGTGCCAAGACTTTTCGTCCGAGGCACACAGTATCTCTTGTATCGGGTTTAATAGGAGAGCAAGACCGCGTTATCCTGATAAGCTGTGTTGGTATTTTCACACTAAACATATTCCGCTTTGCCAGTGCAGTAGGGATCCTTGCAGAAATCTCCCGACCTCGTGAGAACACAGTTCTCGCTTGCTACACTGGTATATTCGCTATCTTCCAAACCTACGCAGCCTGGATCATGACATCCTTCTTAGTCGTCGTTCAGCGGCAGGAGATTGTTGGTACGGATCAAGCGAGGTGGACGCTTATTTGCCTTATCTACACCGGTATCCTTAACGCGACTCAGTGGGCGATTGATAGTTTGGAAATTGCCTCCTGGGTAGAGCTGACAACCTTTTACGGACATACCCAAGGAATGGTCATTGGTGTCCTTTTGGAGCCCCTCATTTCGTTGTATGGCATTCATTCAGCCATGATTGCATATGAAACTTATAAGACCGTTCGTAATGATTTACAATCAAGATACAATCTGCATACTAAAAAGGAACCCGATGTTTGATTCTAAATATTTGGTATTAACAAGTTTGGACAAATTTAGTTGTTGTATCGACATTTTCTAAATGGTCCAATGAAGAAGAAGAAAAAAGACTATCTATTTGGTCACAGTGGAGCTTTACACAAAGGACATTCATTTTTATTTTAAACTCTGCAATCCAACCTTTCGTAAATAATTAAGGGAATCTCTCATGGGTATATTCGTTTAATCACTGTGATATATACTGTACAGCAACTCCCATATACCTATGTATTATGATAGAAAATATTTTTCTTTCTCAGTGACATTTTGTACCGACTAATTTTACGCGGTATCTGTTAATGTCTTCTCTGAAGGAACAACATGATTACCATCTTCTGCACATGTCTTCTTAGCAAAAAGAGTAAGTTTTTTAGGAAGTCAGTTGGGAATGTATGATAATTTAGTATAAAAAACATAACTTTTGATCAGAATAACATCACAGTCACATAACCATTACGCCGATTGTAGATTCTCGAAGAGCAAGAAATTTTAACTTTCGAATTCAAGAGCTTTTTCGCGATTATAATTACCTGGGAGTTCAGGAGAAACACTATTATTCTCGATAACACGTTTCATTTTGCAGAAAAGAAATTAGAATATACATCAAGAATGTCCCCATAAGTTTGGGAGTTATTTTCTTCCCAAGTTCTCTTACTATTATATTTTAAAAAGCATTTGGAACTGCAATGGGATATGTAAATTCGGTTCTTTTTTCTACCCCTATAAACATGATAAGCAACCAAAAAAATCGTGGGGAGTGATTGGAAATTGTGTCCCACTTCGAAAATCTTGGGGGCGCTCCACACCACCCCATCCTCCGATTTCCGCTCATGCCAAGGAGTCGCTCCGTCACGTTTTTCGATAGAGGCTCGTCTATGTTGTATATTGATAAGCATGACTACACTCCTCGTTAAGTCGTTGAAGGTCTTGCTCCTGCCAATTAAATAAATAGACGAATATTTGTATCAAAGAGGTGTATTCAGCTGTCGCTTTCTAGATCGTGTCTAGATGTGATTAAAATGAGTAAAAAAAAAAAAGTCTAATACATGTACATTTGTTAACAGTTGTAATTATAGTAGCTTGAACAATTTAGTTTGTTGTGATTCTAACTTTCATTTGCTCGGCTAACGATATAAAAGGAGGCAACAAGACAAAGAGTTTTTTTTTAATATCATAAAGAAATGTAAAATATTGAGTAAAAGGTTATAGTTTTCATTTTCTGGAATTTTTACAACGTTGATTAAAAGGAAAGAGAAAACAAGAATTATACATTTGTTAACATTAATACTATTTAGAAAACAATTTTAAAAAGTGGGGAAATAACTACCCTTAAAGGAAAAACTGATGTGTTTCAGGAGTTTTTATTTTTGTAAAAGAAAATAAAAGGATGAGAAATATTGCAAATAATAATTTCTTGAAAATGTTTATGAAGTGCACAGAGCAAATTCTGGTGAGTTTGATTCCCATTTGTTAGTGTGTTTCAGTTATAGAGCTAAATTCACAAAATCTGTATTGAAGATTAGTAGATTTATATGCAAAACAGTACAGAGGATCTGATTGTGTTTAAATGTAAAGAAGGAATGAGCGTTCAGTTTGTATTGACGAAATAGTATTGTTTACGTAGAATCATTCGAGTCGAACGTTTTTCAAGCGGGGAGATTGTCAGAAGACAGAAATTCCTCTAAGATAATAGGAATTAAACATTTGTTTTGAAGACAGGTGGTCGGAATTTATAAATGATCGGTCTGATTATTGTCAATTATCTCAGGTGTTTGATATATGTACGTCATAGTAACGTCATCTGGTATTTAGATATTAATTTCGTTATGAATTGCCGAAATAGGAAAATTCTTCTTCAAAAGTTTTTACATGTACATGTAATGTAATATTATAAAGAAAGAAAAGAAATAATGAGTTAAGGTTAAAGTTTTCATTTCCTAGAATTTGTAGAAATTTGATGAAAGGGAAAGAGAATACAAAAATGATACATTTGTAAACATTGATCCTTTTTTCGATAAAAGCTTTTTTTTTAAGCACGAACAATTCAGTTGTACATGTCATATAATATTATAAAGAAAGAAAACAAATAATGTGTTAAGGTTATAGTTTTCATTTCCTAGAATTTGTAGAAATTTGATGAAAGGGAAAGAGAATACATAATAATACATTTGTAAACATTGGTCCTTTTTTCAATAAAAGTTTTTTTTTAAGAGCACGAACAATGCAGTTTAGTATGGCATTCAATTTCACTTTCTAGAAGTTGCTAAATCCTAATTAAAGGAAACGAGGCAATAAATCAAATACTATTTTAAATACTTAAAAGAGGATAAATAAATGACTTTATCGAGGTTTTAGTTTTCAAAATTTCTCGAAATTCTAAAACTATGATAGAGGGCAGGGCGAATACAAGCCTAATACATTTGGGAATAGTGATGCTATTTATTTATCAGGTGGGCTGTATCTAATACAGACCACCTTATAATTTTGTTAAAATAGCCTTTATCAGGTGGGCTGTATCTAATACAGACCACCTTATAATTTTGTTAAAACTGCCTTTATTTATTTATTTTTCTTATTTCCACCCACTTTTTTGTTAGCAAGATTACTTTGAAATGGTTTAATCAAATGCTTTGAAATTTAGCAGACATAATATAGGCATATAGAGAAATCACACTAAGGTTTTCAACCTTGACCTTGACTGATGACGTCATCTTGGCGCCATTTTGTGAAAATTGACTCATGATCATAATAACCAAAATTCATTTCTCATTCATATTTATCATGAACAAGGTCAATATCCGTCCAGTCAATTTCAGGTCAAAAAACGCGCGCGTGCGCGTACGTCCGCGCGCAAAATTTTAAAATGCTCAAAATCGTCTCTGATTTTTTTTTGCATACGTTTCAGGGCATTTTAAGCATTTTATAAAAAATCGTGCACACGCACATGCCCGCGCGTTTTCGCGCGTAACACCACTACACAACATAGAATCGCCATTTTTTTTTTTTTTCTTTGATGATGATTGCCATATTTTTCAAACAATTTGATACCATGTTTATCTTTTAATGACCATCAATATTAAGATGAGCGTCTATTCAAGATAAATGTCTGTGCGCGCGAGCTCTTGTAATACATAGCATATATGGGCAAAAACATGCCTATACAAATTCCATTATAGCTCTTTGGGATGGAAATGGATCCCCAATATTTTTCATATTTTAAAAAAGAATGAGTCGGAAATATGATTTAATGTCTCATTTGGCTATTATAAATATTTTTACATCATCATAATGGCCTTCGAACTAAAAATAGGAATTTGCATATTATGACGTCAGCATATTTATGGAAAATTGATTATAATTATCTCTGTAAATATTGATCGATTTTCTTATAAATTTTGATATGTTTTTGCTAAGATAATTCTCTTTTTAGTTTGATTCCCCCTTTTTTGTGTTTAGGTTATAGATCTCAATTTACAAAAGCTATATTGAGCAATAGTACATGTACTTGCAGAAAATTATAGAGTATACAGACAAGAGGATCTGATTGTGTTCAAATATATAAAAACAGAGAATGTAGAACAGTTTTCAGGCAGAAGAATTGTCAGAAGACAGAAATTCTTTTACGATAATAGGAATTACTTATTTGATTTGTAGACAGGTGATCGGAATCTTCTGATGATCAGCCTGATTATTTTCAATTATATCAGGTGTTTGATGTCTCTACGCCATAGTAATTTAATTTGATGTTTGGATTTGATGCTGAAAAGGGAAAGTTACATTATCAAAGGTTGTTATCGATAAATTACATGTTAAGGAATTTACTTTGAAATATGGAATTCCTCGTGGTAGCTATTTTACTCTGTTTACTCCTGCACATTTCACAGTTTCTTTCTTTTCTTGTCTGGGTTTCCTTTAACATGATAATAGTTGTCAATCATATTTGGTGATATTGTGAAGTCTGATTAATTTGTCAATTACTTTAATTTTTTTTTAAATATGAAACAATATGTCTGTTTTGTATATTTAAAATATGACACACATTTAAAATATGACAACGAAGAATCTCTGCAGGCATCATTTATCATTATCAAAAATAGAATTGGGCCAAGTTTTGTACCTTGAGGCACGCCTACACCATTGTATATTGTATTCTTATAATAACTGACCTCTATACGTGACGGTTTGTTGACGACTACTCAGAAAATCTATTATCTATTCACATAATTTAGCAATGATGATATTATGGTTAAACCGATCGAATGCTTTGGAAAAATCAGTCAGAATAAGTGTTGACAGTGACTTAGGTTTGTCAGCATTACTGTACAAGGCATCCAACAGCCCTGTCATGTAGACATTACTTTATGGGTTATCATTAACCACCCCCTGTAAATGGAAGAAATTAAAAACGAAAGTTACTGGAACCAGTAAATTGTTTTATGGTAAAAATTATTGATATCAATTTAACAATTTTGATATAAGAAAAAAAAAGAGATACATAAAGATAGTATTGAACTCATAACATGTTGTGTGTACATACCTAAATTAAAGGTAAAGACCAGTTATGGTCTTGCGATTGCATTGTGAAAGACAAGTTGTGGAATCGATCAGAAAAGGTTGATCATCTAGCATCTAGCATCTGCAAGGTTCTGGAATCATCAAAATGATAAGAAATTTGGCCCATTCTTCGTAAAGTTACTATACACAGAAAGATGTATATGGGACTACCCTATATCTCATACAGACCATGAGAGAAACAAATTTACCAGATATATGAATTAGTAGGTGGTTTCCAGGCAAATTTTGTATCATCATGTATTAGTCAAAACATTTTCTTTCACATGATTGGTAATGAGAGCTTCCATTTCTTTTTTTGAAATTGGGGCGTTTCCAATAGTGGTCTTTACCTTTAATAACTACTTCTATAATATTTCTTCTTCTTCCTTTTGAGTACAGACCTCTTTACAGAGTATTATCGTACTATACTGGGGGTGTGTGCAGGTGGACCACTACCCCAGGGTTTCCCCCTACTCTTATACAAATAGTGCAGTGGATACTTAACGTGCAAAGGTAGTGACTCTTCTCTACACAGAGCCTCCATTTAACGTCCTGTCTGAGGGACGGGGTGTTCTCCACTCGACATAACCTGCGTCTATGAACAAGGGAAGGGGCACGTTAATACACAACGCAGGTTTCAGTCATCCGCCTGGGTGGGAGTCGAACCCTGGATCTTTGGTTCGACAGACGGACGCTTTACCGACTGAGCCAACTCGCCGCCTTAATTTTTTACACATAGGAGTAAAGACATTGTTAATTTAAGAAAATGCTAGACTGACTGCATTTGTCCTCTACAAATTAAGACTAAATTCATAAAGTATTTACATGTATGTATGTGTAGGCTTATCCACCAGCGCACTTTTACGAGTATTATTGCGAAACTGGCCAGGATATCGTGTTTAAAAAAATTGCGCCGGCCGCCGAGGGGTCATGGCAGGACGCGCTAGTTCACGACAGCATATAAAGCAGCCAGACCTCGAATATTAAAGCTGCAGTCGACATGTGTTTTATATGCCGAATTGAAACAAAAATCTATCAAAAATTCTTACATTATCCATTTATTGAGAAAAGATTGGTTAAAACATCACTGGAAATCTGAGACACTGTCAGTAATCTTTGCTTGAAAAATGACCGAAAATTTCAATCATTGGGAATCGCAGACAAATATGATGTCCGCGCTCGCACAAGGAACATTATAACACCTAAACCAATGGGTATCGCAGCAAAAAAAATTAATGGTAACCGTAGTTTTGAGGGATCTCACTCTTCGACTAAACCAGTATTGACATTTTTCTTTTTCTTTACGGGAATGGCTAAAATCACGTCTCCAATTCCGACAAATCTGACGGATGGATTTCTTAAGTGAGGTAAATAAAATTGTTTGGCTGTAATTAATATATCACGTTCCGCCTGCTACACCTGCCTGGCCCGCTATATATTATTGCTTGCATCCTTACTTTCTAATTAAGCTATCCTTAACATCTGCAGTTTTGAGGATCGAAGGACTCGTTATTTCTTTCTTTCTCACTATCATCATATGACGGCCCGAATGTTACTTAAATGATCGTGAAAAAGGCCGAACCAATTGGGGTACGTT
>BEXV01001305.1:105228-120146 GCA_003118195.1 Hemicentrotus pulcherrimus
CCCCCCTAGGGAGCGCGCTACGCGTGCTCTGTAAGTGATTCGCACGCTTCGCGTGCTCACTACCGCCCCCCCCCCCTAAAATAAAATCCTGGCTACGGTTAGAGACAGAAGCCGACTATAGCCATAGCATAGGGTCTCCTGTCCTGTGCAAACTTTGTGGCCAGATCTAGCATATTAAGTTTGATGTCATACGATAGGTCTACCTGCCTATCTACCACTAGTCGTCCAGCTAACAGTTCTATGAATGAATAACATTACATGTACATTGCTATCCCTCTCTTCTTTGTTCAATAGAGAGGTGGAGAAGGCTGTGAACACATCGGAGGGACTCTACAAGAGATGGACTCAGCTCCTAGAAGACACAAACAGTGTGAGCAAGGAGGAGTATGACTGGACCATGAACGAACTCAGGAATAGCCTTCGGAGTATTGAATGGGACGTGGAAGATCTAGAGGAAACCATTAATATCCTTTTTAGAATCAAATAGTAGGGTCGAGTTGTATGCAAAATTAAATTGATTTGTCCAGTCAAGCCTGCTTTGATGACCATGCACCTGTCTCCAAAGACCACGTTTTTTGTTTCCCTTGAAGATAGTTTCTAATTGAAACATGTACTCAAGGAATGTGTCTACAAAGATCACTTTTTGTGTTTCCCTTGGGCGGTCACTGTAGACAGGTTTTACTGTACATGCACTATTTGTGTGTAGACTACATTCTGAAAAACCACTATGGGTATAATTTCTATCAATGTCATTAACTGTAAAAAAAAATGGTACATTTGTATGTCTGCCATTGCAATCTCTATATTATTGCCATACTTGAGTGAGGAATATGCTATTACCAGTGTATCTTGGTTCTATCTCCCAAAGCAGTTCAGGGTTTTCTTATCTTTTAAAATAATCAGTTTTCCCCTACTCAAATTGACAACACTTGATCCTATTCTACACTTGATCAATCCTTCATATTTTGAAAAATATATAAACATTTTTATCAAATCAGCAAATGTGAAAGAAATTTGCAAGGTTAACCAAACAATTGCTCGTGATCATGCTACTACTTTATAATGTAGTTCCCACTTGCAAAGTATATTTAGCTTGTCAGGCAGGAAATGTGACGGTGAGAAGAGGCTTACTAATTCAGTTTTATTGCTCAATGTTTAATAGCAAACTTGCTTTCTTTAACTGTTACCTCACGCATTGTTGAAGCCAATCCAAGGAAATTCAGAATAGAGCCCAGTGATTTGGACACCAGGAGACTCTTTGTCACGAGGACCAAAGATAGAGTCCGAGAGATGAAAGAGCATATGAGCAGTCCAGGAACCAAGACGAGAGAGGACAAGAAATCAAGACAGGTATGTTCCGATGTGTTTTGTTGTAAAACCAAGGGGGTGTTTCACTAACTAAATATGGCAGGCCATTAATGCTAGGTACTGTTTGCTCTCACCTTTATGATCTTTAGATCATATTTTTTACTTCAATAATGAATTATCAAAAAACATATATTCTGTAGATTTGTGACCATGATTTTTACGTCCCTTGAGAGACAAATGCCTGTAAATCATGGTGAGAGCAAACAGTGGCATTAACTGCTCCCATATTTAAGTCCAACTTAAAGTCGATCTTGGCCTTTGTGAAACACTCCCCAAGGATGGTATTCTAAAATTGATGTTATTTCTTATGTTAGTAAAACATTGCTTTTTGTCATAATAAATCCAAAGTAGCACAAGTCATTAATAAATGTTTACCCAAATTTGTTGACGTTTGCATGAAGTTAAAAAAGACCTCTGCGCAAGCCCCAATGCCAAGTGTTAGTTCCACACATTTTGAGTTTGCTTTGACAAATAACATCATTGTGCCTAAAATATAAATATAACATCTTTTTTAATAAAATTTAACCCTAGATATTTTCACAAAATGTTACCACAAGTTTTAGGCAAGAACCTTTTGTGAATTACAAAAATCAAATTTTGTGTCGGATGTGATTCATTTATAATTTATGGCTTGAAACTTTCATAATTTATTAACAACAGCGTTTTTCACAGCAAGAATCTTAAAGTACGGCCCACACTAAACCCAAGTCCTCCTTGGGTTCTGTGTGTACAGTTTTATGCTATTTTTTGTTTTCCCGACACTTGCAGAGTGAAGTTTTATTTAGGTTGATTTTATACATTCTAGCTGTACACAATTTATTTTTTAATGTGATTGTTACATTTTTAACTCGCAGTCTCTGCTGTCATTAAAATACACATAAATTGCATGTGACTGGTTCCAATCTTTCACAACAGTCTCTGTTACCCAACGGCCCAGGGCGGCCAAAGCACAAGTACAGTCGACTAGAGCAGGAGGCTGAAGATGAGAACCAACGATTCATCCGAGATAGCAACCAGCAACAACAGGTATACCTTATACAATCTCTACTTTTGCATTAGAAGACAAAATGAAAAAATGAAGAAAAAAAAACTTCCAGAATACCAGTAGGGCATTTCACTTATGAGTAGCTCTGCTATTGTTTTCTTTGAATATGCAGTGAGCCCCACTTTTAACTAGCATACATGTATAGTATTTGATGTGTAGATGTGAATTAAAGCTAGCAAGAAAATGATCACAAATCCATTACTGATTCATCTACATGTATATACATTATAACTGCTTCACCAATTTTGGTAGAGGTATCGTGGGCTAGTGGATACATCGTCCGACTGTGGATCACATGGTTCGCAGAACGAGTCCTGCTGTGGCACTAATGTCCTTTGGCAAGACATTGATCTACATTTGCCTCTCTCTACCCGGGTGATGTAAATGGGTAGGGGATATCATGAAGAAAGAAATTTTTGTATGCCAGAGCTCCTTATCAGGGTCGCTCATCAAATGCCAGGGTAATGAAAGTACAGCGCTAAGAAACATTAGTATTGACAGGGATGTGAGAGTTCCGCGTTTCCAGGATTTCCCGCGTTTTTAGATCGCCCCGTCGCGTTTTTATTTTCTCCATTGAAAAATCCGCATTTTGATTGCCCCAAGACAACTTATTACTTTAAGGGTCTGCGAATGCGAGACTAATACAAAAGCAAAAGCGCGCGCGCGCATGCTTCAAAGATAGTACAGCGCCTGCATCGAGTATTGCTAGCTCAGCGCGCCGCGTGCGCCGGGCGTACCGTGCATTTTGATCGCTATATACTATCTACGGTACGGCGTTTGCATTGATTCACATGTCTTCGTGCGGTGTGCTATTGATTTTTGTTACGCTATTTCAATCAGAATCGGCGTTCTCTTTTGGAAATATTGATTACTTTCAAAGAAAATCTGTGAAATGAGACAACATGGCAACTCGAGATCGGAATTTTATTGAGCGAGGAACGAAATTGGACTCAGAATCATTGGAGGAAGATAAGCGGGATCCACTGGTTAAAATCTCCTCGTTTTTTAGTTTGCTGCACTCACATCCCTGGTATTGAAAGCTATATAGTTGTTAGTATTAAGTATAATTATCATTTATAAGTCTACTTTTTTAGAAGATTTACGGTAACCAAATTTCTTGTTTTTGAATTTGCAGCTAATAATGGAATCACAAGATGACCAAATAGACAGGGTCGCTGACAGTGTGGGTGTGCTGAAGAACATGAGTCACTCAATAGGGAATGAGCTTGATGAACAAGCAGTGTAAGTTTGCAAGATATATTATTGGTGTCATTTGACATTTGTCAATATTATGCTATGTTATGTATCACCAGGTCTATACTTATCTTCCTGATGCAAATGTACTAGTGCTGTCATCGACAAGCCTTCTGTCGCCAACCTTGTCGATAAAAGTGCATTTTTACGGGAAGGCGACATGTCGACAGGGATAGTATATTGTCAACAAGAATCAACCCATTTCTAGGCTTTACACGCACTTTGAATCATTTTACAAACAACACTGTTTTTGTAACAAAACACTTTGGTTTTGTGTAATTTGTATTTCAAAGTGAACATAAACTCGAAATCGGTCATCTTACTTACACGGCTGCAGCAAATAAAAATCATTCACGAACAATTGTTGGCATGCACGCCGGCCGGCCGTACCGGTCGGTCTGCATGGCCTGGGGATGTTTCATAAAAGCTGTTTGTAAATCTACAAACAACTGGAACATGTTCTTGGGTGCTATATAATCATATTCTCGATCATTTAGCACAAGAACTGATCACCAATCGTGCGTAAAGTGGTTCGTAACTTACGAACAGCTTTATGAAACACCACCCACTGGGCTGCTAGCTGCCCGCTTGCTAGCTATAGCGCGAGCGAGGCACTCAGCTCAGCTCTGCTCGTGCGCTCTTAGCTTGCATGCTTTCGATTCGCCTGCCTGCGCTGCGCTCTAGCTCTCTCTCTCTCTCTCTCTCTCTCTCTGTCTCTCTCTGTCTCTCCCCTGTCTCTGTATCCCCTGTAAGTCATGATGACGGAACTTAGATAATATAATCTGTGTGCGAATGTTAGTGGGACTCTTATTAACTTGGGGCAAATCTAAAACTTCGCAAGTCAAGAGGCCAGGCATGGAGCTCGCGCTCGATCGAGAATATGAAGGGGTGAATCCCCATATCACATGACAGACCTAGTACCTAATTAGCGGCCGCGGCGTGTGTACCGCACGACGTGCACGTCGTACGCGCAACTAATTTCGTGCATATTTAATATTCAATCACTGCGACGTCATGGGGCAAAGTGTAGCTGCTAGCCTAACTGTCCTGACTTGTGAAGAAGATAATTTCAAGAGGAAAGAAATTTTTTTGCTTGCTAACGTAGAAGCGATGTATTTTTATTTTTTTTTCATTTTGTATTTTGAGAGTATTTTTCCGAACAAGTATTGTTTGATTCGCCGCGGTGTACACTGCAGTACACCGCAGAGCAGTAACTGCATGGCGTGCATGCACCACTCGCTGCAGTGCCAGTACCAGTCAATAACAGTACCGTACCTTACGATTGTAAGGAAGGATTGCATTCTTCCAACCATTTGTCGACAATGTGTCGTTGTCGGCTAAAATTCAAGACGACATGTCGACAAACATTTTTTTTCTCGATGACAGCACTAAAATGTACATGTAGATCAGAGTTTCTCAACCAGAGGCATCCTTAGGGGTACCACAAGAGAAATTCAATTATATTGAAAAATATATATTAGTGAAAACAAGGTATCAGAAACAGCAAGATGCCCAAACATGGCCAAAGATGCGACCGCAGCAATCACGTGAATGCAACATACGCAAGACCAAAGCGTAAGGAGAACTTCGGTCTGTTTCGCAAAAGCTGATCATGTTGAGATTAAGTTGCTGACTACCGTTGATCAATTCCATTCGTTTACGTGCAGTTGTCTAAAAGAAGACTTAGATGGCGTTAATCAGTATTTGCCAAGCTACACTCCCTTTATCATATAAGATGATGTACAAAGTGAAACAAGCAAAATAGAAAAAACAGCAAACAAAATTAATTTGTTACCGAGGGAATGTCACGTTTATCACTTCGAGGTCATCCAAGCGAGGCAGTAGACATGAACAATCATGATAATGTACAATAATACGTAGGCAGTAGCCTAGACACAATAAACAGTTTCCAACATGCATTAAAGCCCATGCACGCCTGCTCCCACAGAGCCCCAAAGCACGCAAGCACACCTGTGCCACGCCCCACGACTCCCCTGCAGTGTCATTTTGCATAAATTAGTTTACAGTGGCCGTTGCTAGGCCGGACAAGCTACATGGCTTGTCCGACCTAGCAACAACCTATTTGTCCAAATGACCCCTCTCTCTTTCTCTTTCCAGGATGTTAGATGACTTCTCTACGGAGCTGGAGAACACAGAATCCAGGTTAGACGGCGTCATGAAGAAAATGGCTAAGGTCACAAGAATGTCAAATGGTGAATAACTTCTTTCCGTCATTCTCTTCATCTGTGCTAGAACAGATGATGCATATCTGTCTTGTAGAGCATGTACCTATTAAAAGCCAAATCTAAGTGGGTGGTATAGCATCTAATTAAAGTCCAATTGTGCATTTTATGATAAAAGCTCCTAATTTATAACCCAAGGTCTAGATTAACATGTGCTAAGCAAAACTAAATGTTGAACCACCTCAAATTCGACCCCTCAGGCCTTTTGTGTCCATTTAACATTTTAGGGTCCCTTTTTTCTTTCTTGTTTGCCTTGTCCAAACTTAATGAAGTTTATATGTTAGCAAAAAGAAGTACATTGAAATCATGTTTTTAATTACCAGGCCCAAAAATTCTTCAAAGAAGTTTTAGGTACATGAACATGTACATGAACCTGCTATTTTCATATTTATAAGGTATGAACTATGAACTTCAAACTTGATGATAGTGATAGTGTGTATCCGCATAGGGAGAGGAACTGGTTATTTTGGGGTAAGTGGGTCAAAGGACAAAGCCAGTACTGGTAGAGGTCAATGCTATCATCTTCTGGGTTTTTAGCCTCGTTCTGGTACAATGTAGGCGGAGGCTTATTAGAGACGCATGCACATCTTTTCTTGTTATTCCATCATTTTATTTGATTTTTTTCTTCCATTAGACAAGCGGCAGTGGATGGCAATAGCAGTGCTTCTGGTTGTCATGCTTATCGTCATCATCCTGTTCTTCATATGACACTCTTATGACCGTCTCCAGGATTCCATCTTAACCCTCCACATGGAGAAAGCCTCTTCAGAGCCACAGTGGGGTGCTAACTTTCCCCCTTCATCCATGTGAAAGACTCCTGATAAAGGAAATGACTCTTGGAGGAAAAACAATCTTGTGTGGATTATATAATGAACCCCCACTGTCAAGGAATCTCTGTAGGGGTAACTGATGTACCTGTGTGCTGTACATGTAGGAACCAACTACATTATGCAAACACTGATGCTCGTGTGGTGGAAGAGCGTATATTATATTGGACACCGGGCTACCTACCTGAATGCAGACAGCATCAAACTGATTGAGGATTAGATGATAGTACTACTTATGATGAATATGCTTTAATGTTAGGTACTAGTGTTGCACTGAAGTAGTCTTTTTATTTTTCACAGTTGCAGCTCGCAAGTTTTGCCTAAATGTGCATGTACAATGCTTTGATGATCAGAGGTACAAGGCTTTAACAGGGAGTGATTTCTTGCATGTTATAGTACATGAAAACTAGATCTGATATTGCACAACCTGCTAGTGTCGTGGTCAGGTGGTTTGAGGCGCTTGACTTGGAGATGCGAAGGTCAAGGGTTTGATTCCCGACATGGCACTAATATCCTTTGGCAAGATATTAACCTGCAATTGCTACTCTCCACCCCGGTGTTCAATGGGTACCAGGCAGGATGCAACCGTTATTGTTGGGCAAACAGTTTTTGAGCATCATGTAACGCCTTGCTGGAATGCTCCCCAGGGAGTGGAGATTGTGAACATATTGTGTGCGGGCAATCACTGAATCCAATGACCGGGGTAATAGTATATTTGTAAAGCGCTTTAATAGAGACATTTGTATTAAGCGCTATATAAAAATTAAATATTACTGGTGTTAATATTATATTAGCTTGAGAATTCATCAGGTATACAGTCAGACCTGGCTTCTTGGCCACCTGTCGGTAGTGGCGTAGCAACTTGCCTCCCTCGAGAAAAAAATGTGTGTTGTAGAATCTGTCTAGAAGGTCACCTGTCTACAGTGGCCACTCACTCTTGTTTCCTTTGGGTGGCCTTAATAGACAGGTTTGACTGTATACAGACCTTTGTCTTGACCTTTGTCTTGTAATTAGGGGACGCATGTACCAGTAGACAATGCAGGTGATTTTCAGTGTTTTAGACCCTTGCTGTCTTAACAGTTAATGATTATTAAAGTATACCATATTTATAAAGCGCATATCACAAATACAATGTAGGTATGTCCCATTGAGCTGTAATGGATAGAAGGAAGAAAAGGAATAGAAAAGAGAAGAGTGAGATACAATCAAGATACTTCCTTCAGTCATCGGTTGACATTAGAAATTGTTTCTAAAAGGACCTTTTTTTTAAAGATGTGTGTTAAAGTTGTCAACAGTATCACAATTTGTAATATATTCTGGCAGATAACTCCTGATGCCACCTGTAAAAGAGTGTGACCTGTAGAACTTAAATTCATATGAGGGATACATTTTGTTAGAGGGCCTTTTTGGAAGACCTGAGGTTTCCGTTTGGTAGGTACGTATTGGATAAGCAGTTCCGTCAACTAAGTAGGAGCCAATCCTTGACATATTTTTGTCCCTTTCTTGGACAACCTTTGCTCCGGTTACATGTAGCTAGGGGAGCATTAGAACCAACTAGCGGTAGGAATAATATGAACGTGTCAAAACTGTGTGAGTGAATCCCTTGATATTTGTAAACTTTATCGTGAGACCTGTCTGTTCTTTCTCAGTATTATTGCTTCAAACATTGCATGGGGTTCCGTCTGCGCAATTTTATGTTATTCTTTATAATATATACGCCTCATCTGCTGGCCTATAGAAGAAATGCTGGGTAAGGTTTTTTATGTTGATTTCATACCTTCTAACTGCTACTGAATTATTTTTGTAGGTGATTAGTTCACTGAAAAAATAAGAAAAGAAGGAAGACACATTATCTACTCAAGTAATTTGAAGTTATCATTAGAACCCCAATATATATGTCCGTACGTGCAGTGTCATGGGCCCTGTTGCATAAAACTGGCCATTGATGCCGACTTTGCCAACAATGGCAACTACCATGGTAACAGGGCTCAACAGCCAATAAAAATCAAGGTTTCCATGTAGCTAGTAGTTACCATTGATGGCAAAGTTACCATCAATGGCAAGTTTTGTTGCAACCAGCCCTAGTCCTGAAGTCTATATTTGGCATCAAACAACGTCTTTGTACATGTACACAAGATGTGTACAGTGTGTGTATGCATGAAGTACTCTTACTTTTGAGCAATTTTACCTCCTCCATTTTTCAACTTTATACATGTTTGTAATTGCACATTTTGTTTTTAATTGGCAGCTTTTTTACCCTATGAGTTGCAATTTCACAAATAAAAGAGTGAGATTTTCAAAATACTGTACCCACTTTGGTCAGATAGTCATTTTTTAATTTACATGGATCCAGAACAGGATTGTAACCTCACTTTTATCTACGATTTACAATGCATTGTTTTATTGGATTCCAATCCCCCTTTTTTCAAGATGATTCTGGGCACCGTCTTTTAAAAAGTTGTGATCAGGTGTGATTGAACTAAATCAATCACAAGTCCTCAATCAATCTCAGTTTACAGTCTCCTATGTCTTATGTACATAGTTGTGGTTGATATCAATCGCAAATAAGTTGCGATCAATAGCTGCTCTTTATAAAACAGGGCCCTGACGATATCAAGTTTACTTCAAGTGCCAAAAATCTAGTAGTATTATTTAGTTACTCAAATTCCAAGCATTTTATTCATCTTGATTCATCAAATGATTTTATGACTTTGCATAAAACAGCTTTGATTATTTAAGCCCATTGAATACCGTATTAATGAAAAAGAAATTGTATGACTTGCCAATTTGTAACATTTTATTATTACTCCATGAAAAACTTTTTTTTTAAGATAGTTGTTTTGTTTTATTTTCAGATCCCTAGCTAAGCTTTGTTTTAAAGAAATGGTAAAAAGTATTGAGTTTGTTTTTAATGCAAGTATTCACGCATCAGAACATGTACAAGTTCTCAAAATGTTATATGAAGGAACACATACATGCTTTCTGTTCGACATCAAAACATGTGCAGAGCATCTACTTCTGATCAATGTGTCCAGATGCTAACTTATTTGTGCTGCCCTCTAGTGGTGAATCTAGGAAAGGTTGTGTGCTTTTATATCGTTCAGTATACATAATGGTGTACATGGATATTCCTCTGACATCCAAAATTATATAATTTGTATTTCAGAGTCATAGTTCATGTGGTGGTCATAAATATTTCTGGGTACTCCAAAAGGGGTTAAAACATGTAACAGCGACAGGTTTTAATTCTGATTGTACAGGTTTAAAAATCATGAACAGGCTCCCATTCATTCTCGACCAAAATTATCTTTGAAATATTAGTCTCAAAACGTGTTTGAGAAATGCTTCAAAATATGTTGGCTCAGATTACACCCGAGTGCATCTACATCGAAGAAACCTTGGAACTCCTGAACAAACCCTGAAGAGTATTTGAATGTACCCTATCAGTTCATACTCCTTCCACGTTCCAATGTCATATGTTTGAATATCTGTTTATGGACCACCCTGCAATTGCACGATCAAAGAAACTTAGATGCTGCTTGTAAGTATCGGCTTGCATTGTGATGTAGATACACAGTAGGCTTGCGGGTGCACCATGTGAGAGAGAGGGAGGATTGAGAAAGTAGAAATTGACTTGTCAAATATGTCTTTTTATACAACTATTAATTTTAATGTGTGATATTCTGTTCCTGCACATTTATTTCTCTATTTGAGGCCTGAGCATTAGCATTCATATAAAAAGTGCTGAACACTCTTAATGTAAATCTAGTCAAAGACATACCGGTATATAAAGGTTTTAGTTAACAACAACACCTGTTTGTAATAAAATGAAAAATGAAAAAAAGTATTAATGTAAGAATTTATTGATGAACATACATGCATTTATAAATGTAAATGGTGAATAAAGTTTTAGTTTATATCATTAAAGGGAACCACAACCTTCATACTTAAACTTACTTAGGATAAAAGGGACAATTTTTTTTTTCTTTCAATGAATACTGTACAAGAAGAAGAGGACGTTTCAGGTACAGTGGTGGTCTGGGTTCTTTTGAGAGCTACATTCCAAGAAGAATATTGTTTTAATTTGATAATTAATGGGGAATGGAATATAAATTTATTTACTAATAACTGATAATAACAGTAAAACAATTATGTGAATAAAAATCAAATGCAATTTCAATATAAACCTTGTAAACTATGTCGCCTATTAAAATGTGCGAATATGACAAGTGACCATATTAACCCGTTGACTACTGAATTATCTTATTCCCATAGGCTTAACACAGGGACCACCAGGTTCCCGTAAGCAATGGGTTAAATAATCCGAACAAGATTTCTATTGGACATACAAAAGGGTATTGATATTGCCCTTGTGTCTTATGGTTAATTGTTACTAACAACCTGAGCCTCAATTTGAATTTAATGAAATTAATGTATTATTGTCTCTTTTCCACTGTAATACAGGGCCATTAGCTCTTTGAATTATAAGTTGAAGCTTTACTATCTACTAATAAAATGAAACTCGTAACTAAAACTGTTTATACATGTGCATTATATATCTAATCAATGAGCCATTTCCATTTCTTTGATTTTAAAGGCATTAAATTTCAAAAGTGAACAACTATTTCCAAACAAATTCATGTGTACCATAAATAGCTACAAGTGTTATGCAATAGGCGTTAATACATGTATATTGTGATTATCATATCTGTAAAGCCGCACACGTTAAAGATGGATAGCCTGCAGGAAGGCAAGTGTTTGTGCTATTCTCTAAGATTAATGTGACAGCTTGTATGTTATAGCCATTAAAATGCTGTAATCACTAACTGATCCAAGAGAACCTATATATAATCGTTTCTCCTGCCATCGATAGTTCGATACAAATATTTATACTTGTAGGGACACTTTATTTTATGAAACAATATTAGAATATGATGTATACCTTGACTATGTACTCATGATGACTAGTCATGTACAGATAATGCGTGTACTGATGTGAGTGTAATTTTGAGTATATAAATGTTGTATATAAATGAATGGACGATTGTACACAATGCCTCACAATACAATGGGGTATGTTCAATAAGGTGATATCTGTTGCTTGTAACTGCCAAATGAAAGCATTCGTAACAGAGATGTAAACTATACCGCTCCAAATAAATTAATTAAATTAATTCGAGTCATATACATGTATAATATTACGTTTTCCATGTTTATTTTGTGGTTGCTTGTAAAACTATGGATGTTTTCATTGCTGAGAGGACAAAATCAAAGCGAAAGGAATGTGGGTGATGTTTTCTAATGAAAATTTGGAGTCGTGTGCACAAGTGAAAAAAATGAAGAGGAAGTTTGAAAGCAAAATATGAAATTTGATGCATACTTCAAACGAGATTTTCTATCAGGTTATCAGCGATCGTTCGGTTGATCATCAGAGGTCCTATAGTCAATATAACATTGACTATTGACTCTCTTGGAGTCTTGGGCCATAAACTGTTTAGGGATCATGCCATGGTATTTTATGAAGAGAATCAATTGTAAGATTAATGGTACAAAACCATAGAGGTACACGAATATACAAATTGAAATTTATTGTTATTGTTATTGTTTAGTCTACGGAAATTCGTTGGGCAAATGTCATTTATGCGTAAATCTTGAACATTCAGTGCAAGTTTCGTTGGATTCTGTGAAAATTTATTTTCTATATTTACCAGAACTCAAGATTATCTTTACGACGTCCGGCACTACGCCACTGTGTCATTACTTACCGGTTCAGCCAATTTGAAGTTCCCATACATGCATGTTTTTGAAAATTCGGAACTTTTTTTCTATTTTTCAGATTTCGTTTAAACTTCTACCAGTCAGCTTCTATGATTTTTCTCTATTCTTTTAGAGTAGTTAATTGCTACTCTAAGGTTACATTTTTCCTTTAATTGATGTAACTATACCTCTTCCGGGTTTAATGTTAACTCGCGAATCCGGAAAGATTAGTTCCAGGCCGGAGACTTCCCTCCTTCAGGAATCTGAAATAGTATACCAATTTCTTCAAACGGTCATTTATGTTATTATGCACAATGTACGTCATTGCATATAGTGTACAACCAACAAAACAAAATGTGTAAGCCATATATAACGGCAAGGGTCACAACATTAATAATTGTTGTGATCGTGTTCAGTTTTTAGAGAATTCGAAACATCCCCGAGACTAGGGGATAACTGAACAGTTTTTAATTGATAGATATAGTAGTTGTGTGGTGGCTCGAAATGATGATGATTTAAAAACTATGGCGAATGCTTTTACAGAGCTTTTCAGAAATCGCCGCGATTCACAAGAGACGACGTCATGTATCGAAAAAAAAACTTTGTTAAAAAAATCAACCTGAAGAAATTCTGGTAGAATATTGTTCTTTGATTGCCCTATGAAAACTGCGAGCGTGACAATGACATATTAAAAAATCTGAACATGGTTTCTACGGGATAGACATACAATTGGGTTTTGAAACTGCTCTTTATTGTCCTGATTCCCGGTCCTGAATTGATTTCTTGGAAGTTTTGCGATTGTGTTAAAAATTAATGTCGTCAAGTGGCCTTTTCCTGCAAATCTAAACACACAAAATGCTCATGTAGGCGCATCAACTGCCTTTGGCATTCCACGTAAAGGTACTAAGGAAGGGAAATTCCTTGTCTGAAATTTGGACCCCTCTGCAAAATTTGTCTCATCGAAGAATATGTTTAAGAGGTATTCAGATATCGCGTGATTCCATTTGATTCCCATTTTGTTTTTTGTTTTTTTTCTTCGAGCATTCAAAGATGTTCCTGTATGGTAACGATAATTGGTAGAGTAGGATACACGTATGTTCCTAGTAGAAATCGCAGCAGAATATAGTCCATGGCAATAACTTTCTTCTTCATCTGAATGATAAATTATGTCAGTCATTTCGTCCTATTGCCTTTGCTTTATTCATGCAGACAATACAATGAAAGTGCAGAATCGTAACAGAACCCAGTGACAGGCGTGAAAATATTGTATTTGGTCGGTTACGCTGTAACTGATATGACGCATTATAAAAAACGGTTATTATTATCATTATAGTAATGGTGTTATCATTACCATTATTAATAGTTCTTATAATCAGTATTATTACTTTCCGTATTATTTTTGTTATTTGTTAATATAGTAAGGAATTCATTTAAATATACCAATACCTTTTCAATTACAGAATATAATATCCGCCCACTCTCTCTCCCCCTCTCTCTATCTCTCTCTACCTCTTTTTCTCGCTCCCTCCTTCCCCTATTTCTCAACAAACAAAAATAGGGATAAAAGCTAATTAAAATTAGATATATGATTCGGCTTGCTTTCCTATAGGAAAAAGAAGAAACGTGTTCTTAGGGTAAGGAGACTGTCATCTTTAATAGGCATTATATATTCTTTGACCTAATACAGTTCATGGACGGAATATTAAAATGACTACAAAAAACAAGCAATTATTTTATTCCATAATTTATTCATCCCCAATAGTTGTATCACCTAGCACATATTCCATTTTACATCATGTTTTGTTAGATTTTGAACGCGATCTAGCCGGCAGTAAAATAAATAAGTTTGCTTGAAAGAATATCTGTGAATTTGTGCTTTGTTTGATTTCAATCTGCTTGAAGTCATCTGGTAACACTACCTTGTAATGATATTCCTATTTCAGTTTTATTTGTAGTTGTTGTCATTTCTTAAAGGTGGTTTCATGTTTTTATTGTGTTTTTTTTTTCATCCATGATTTCATGTTATGTATAATATATTCTCCATGACTTTTATTCATTATACTAGTTGTTGGCTATACAGTCACCCCTTTTCTTTCCGGTCAATAATACTGCTGATAAGATAAACGTACGGCTTAGTTGTTAATACACTATATGACAGAGGTCAAAAGTTTGTTTCATTAGCCAAATAATCATCAATACGAGAGATGCTATGGACCAAGATATTATAGATGCTTCGAAGGTTTGCTGACATAGGCTGGTCTTCACCACATAGATGTGAAGAGCAATCACAGATCCTAGCATTGCAAACATCACAAGGAGCAAGGGTGCATAGCTTCTAGTAATCTTGATCTTTTGTGGTGACAGTTCCGTCATTTCAATGTTTTCCTCAATATCAAGGCCGACTGTACTTACATTGTTATTATT
>BEXV01001306.1:46648-70018 GCA_003118195.1 Hemicentrotus pulcherrimus
TCTCACAAAGCAATAAAATGGCTCTGCATTCCATTCCAGACATTTAAGTGTTGACAGATTTTTTATAGCCTGCTTTATGTCTTTTTTTCATGGAAAAACGGTTGGGGAAAATTTAAAAATGGTTGGGAGAATTTACTGTTATTGTTAGAGGGTGCCTCCCATAGACGCCTTCAAATAAAACCATAGATATCTTCGTGGTTTGAGATTTTTTTTCAGGATTTTTTGCCTGTCAGAGGGTTAGTACAGTAAAAGGAATATAGTAAGCAACATTTTATACACAAATTAAGCAATTTTTGTCATCAACCTTCAACAATGTTACCCAGTCACTTTAAACATGTATTATATACCTGACCACCTTTTTTTCTTCGAATCATCTCCTTTTCTCTATTTCAATATCTCTGTCCGTCTATCTATTTCTGTTACCCCTTCCCTGTACCTTCGTGATCATTCTATCTCCTACTATAAGATGATTATTGTATTTGATTAGGATCTACGGTAGATCATAATCAAATACAATAATACACGTGGCAGGTATTTATTTTGCCTAAAGCGTAATTTGGATAATGACCGGTCATTAGTTAAATCATGTTATAAAACATCATTTTATATAAAAAATAAAACATACTCTTATAAAACAAATAATAACTGAGCATTTTATTCGGGCATTAGTGAAATTCCCCACACTCGGTACCTTCAAAACGGTCCAAACACCCTCGGCTACCAAAGGTCGCTTGTGTGGGTAATTCTTTCTAATGCCCTCACTGATGTGTATTATTTGTATACTAGTACTACCACCCCGGCTTCATCATTGATAAGTACAGACTTTCCCGCTCTGACTTACGAAATGAATATGCCCTCCTGTATAGTATACCATGGACGAGGGAGTTAACTACCTGCATGGACCTACGACGAGGTCCATGATAGTACACACGATGCACTTGCAGGTATTTCTAATGATCGTATCGATTACGAAAGTCCCCGCAAACTCTCCGTTTGTGACGTCACAACAGAGAAAGAGAGAGCGAGCGAGGGTGGCCACCCAAGTTGTTGAAAGTAAAAACGGGAACGTACTAAACACAACATACGGACATATGGCTACCAGCATGCATACTAGAGCTTATTATCAACATCTCTGCATAGGTAACAAGGCGTATAAAGAAAGATTGAGTTTGGAAGGAGAATGCCCATTTTTCTTACAGATAAATAAATACCAATTTAAATTTGCCTTAGTTTTTACCCTCATTTTCCCCATTTGCTGTGTGATATTGGCGGAAGCAGAGTTAAATGATGTTGTATTGTCTATTGGCCGCTGTGATGTATAACTTATGGGCTCGATATTATTTAATGTAATAAGCAACAGAAAGTAGAGGCCTGTACAAAATTGAGTAATTGACTTATTGACTCATTGATTTAGTTTGATATTGAACCAAAATCAAAAGAAGCCATTCCAAAACGTAACGTTTCTTCTGGTACATTAATACACAATAATATTTGACCAACATAATTTTGTTGGATTTTGATCGTCCACACAATAATGGGAGTCTTATCATCCAATGGTATTCATTTTGTGTTGCCATTATTAACGAGAACCTGATCGTGTGTTTTAATTTAGATGAAGATAGTCGTAGGCCAAATGGTTATGATGAAAAAGATCATCGAAGAAGATAATTTTTAGGTCAAATTGGCAGATGAAAAATGAGTAGGCATACGCACATTGGCGTTGATATTGAAACTTGATCTGTTGTTATTTTAAGGGTCTCACTGATTTGACCTTTTTCTTCCCAGCAGTGCTAAAAATTCACCGATATATTCAATTCTAAAATAACGTGCTCTTTTCTCGATCTAATGTGGTGCTTTGGCTTTGCTGTAAAATCGTGAAAAGAGGGAGGACAATCCGAATTTCTTTCTTTGTGATCACAAAATACCTCGGCTATCCCCCGTACAAAAACATTACTGCGAAATTCTCTCAAACAAGTGCTGAGAATGGTCAGAGGGTGAGAATTTTCCACCATTCTGTTGATGCCATGATGGCTATTTACGAGTGAATAGCGCTGTTTCAAACTTTTTCTTTCGTCTTCCTCCTGTCGCCGCTCTCTGCGCTCTGTGGTGGAGGTTGTGGCCTGTTGTACAGGGTGGGCCAACGCCGAAGACCATGTGTGTGGTCCGGGAACTTTTTCCCCCTACTTCGGCTACGATGGTGTGCGTCGCTAGGCTACTAATGACACACGTTGTAGCAGGCACAATTGGAGGTCCTCGAATCGACCAATGGGAGCGAGCGAGCTTGACCTAGCGCTGTAATGCTGTGACAGGTGGAGGCGGGGCCTGCTGCGCCGCGAGAATGTAGCATAGCAGAGAGAAACTCGCCTACGAAATGCCTCGCGCTGTGGTTAGTCGGCAAAAGAGCGAGCGAGGCTAATCGTACAACCCCGCTCACGATTCCCGTTTGAATGAGATTCTTACTTTCTGCACAACATGCCAGTTTACGTGTAAACATTGCTGACGACTGTGGCAGGAAACCTATGTATCCCGTAATATGGAGCGTTGGGCAGTGCCTGCCACGCCGGATTCTGAGGTAAAACTCCACTTTATCACACGTCGTGTCTTCGAGGAAAATAAGGAATTTAAAGGATATTTTGTGTTCTTCGAGCCCGTGGAAGTGAAAGTTATGTTGTGGTCGGATTGTGCATTACACACATCACATGCAGGGTTGAAAAGTCCACGCATGCTTGGCTTCTACACCAAACTTCAGGGGTGGTCCCGAATCTAAACCGCGGCTGTGGAATTGGAAAGCATTGCCAAAGCAATAGTGGTCCTCTTTAACAGATAACCCGTTTTGCATATGCACTTTGCATGCTTGGGGAATCTATCTTTTACCAGGCTTACGTAAACGATGACCAACATATCATCATGATTCGCAACTAAATCGACCTTGATTAATGGATCGTCATTTTGTTTTGTTTTTATCTCAATTACAGGACGGAAGATTGTCGACTCCTGGATTACCCGAGGACTATGTATATGAGGAATTGCTAACAAGAACTAGTTGGTGCAATGCAGACTATGCGTATAAACAAGTGGATCGGGTATAATTTGTTTCTGTTTCGTAAAGTTTGTCGTGGAATCTTAACAAGGATATGTTATGGATATCTGAAAGCTAATGAAAGACAAATCGTTATGTTCTCTGAAGGATTAAAAAATCAATGAAATATGTGCATTGATTTGTTCACTATATGTCATGCTCTATGTAAAAGATTTCTAGGCTTTCAGTCCAACTGATCGAGTTTTGGGAGATTATGATTTTCAATCGATGTACACACCCGTTCTGAATTATGTATTTACTGTAACTTGTAAATTTTGATTATGTTTAAACATAGATATTGTAGGCCTATCTTACCTGTTTTCCATCCTTCTATACTGCATACAGTATAGCTTTTGTGTGAGCTATAGTAGTATGACTATTACCATGATTTCATCAAGTATTTTGCTTTTATTTTGTTATTCCACTTGAAGAAAAAAAAACATTATAAAAAGAGATTATTGTTAATGTTCTAAGGCTAAATATTATAGCCTATATCATACCGTGTCTTTGTTCACGTTAACATTAATACTAATAATAGTAAGACACATAATAAGCTGACAGTTATTTTTAGATAACATGTTTGAAGTTGGCAGTGAAATGTTATTCTCATCTATCTCATGTTTAGAAAGTAATGGAAGTTTAGTTTTTTGTTTGTTTTTTGAAGCTATTAATTTATGATACTTTGACCCAATGGTGATTCTATTTATACCAGTTCTTTTTTCACAAAGAGTCACAGGAACCATAATTGAAATGGAAAAACATGCATATGATTACTAGTTTGACAGTAAGGCTAGCTAGTGAGCATTATGTACAACCCAATATGAACCACCAGGTAGGGTGATTAATCTAAACTTACCACTTTACCCAGGTGTGGTAAATGGGTACCTGGCAGGAATAACTTCCTTCAAAAAGACAAGTCATGGTAATAATAATGGAGCGCCAGGAGCAGCACTGTGCCAGACGTGAGCGCCATTATTTTTAGATAACATTCAAGACTCCCGGTGTAATAATGATGTACTAAAAACTCTGCCCCGTTTAAATATCTACAACCCGGGGCTGTCGAGATTTAGCCGTCCTTCGCAAATATTGCGACACACGCAGATTCAAAAGAGCGCGAATGAAGTCCCATGTTTCGCTAAAAAAATGTGGTTATTAACCCTGCGATTATTTGAACTAAGATTTAGCCGAAGAAATGGCAAGTTTGAAATAGGGTTGAAAATTGCAAGTAATTAAGGGTAAAGATCATTGTGTAATTGTATTATTATGATTGACTTTTATTTCAAAAAAGCTCTTGATTTTAATCAATGTTTACCTTTTCGAATCTCGTGCGTGCGCTTGCCGTCACATGACCAAAGACTGAAAGAGATATCTACCGCTGACGGAACAAGATTTTGTTTTCGGAAAAGTAGGAATAGGTTTGGAGGCAGTATTTGCTTTGCGAAGTTGCAATTTTGTTAGGTAAAGTACATGTAAGAAAATGCTGGTTGGTCTCAAATGACATTTTTACTTTCGCCAGCGTAGTAAATTGCATTAATGATTTCACATGATTTGATAGTCGCGGCATGCCCTCTTTTCATTCGGACTTTCACTATGTGCAAAGTTTCGGGATATTTTGAGAGGGGAATAAGTGAACTCAGCTAGCTCAGTAAGACATTTGTTCTTTTAATATCTAGGACTTTGTTGAAATTATACACTAGTTCGTGTTTGATTTCTAGCACTGGACAGCCAGATTGATGCTCATTCTGGTTCGTCTCTTCTCTTCCCTCCGATTCACAGGGTAAGGCACATGGAAACAAGGCGGCATTGTGGCTTCGAAGCAAGCTGCAGGCGTTTTTATTCACATTGGGATGTTACCTACAACTCCACTGCGGCAAGGCGCTCTTTCTTGGAATCGTTATATTGGGCGCATTTGCCGTTGGACTAAAACTCACCAAGATTGAAACGAACGTGGAGAAACTTTGGGTGCAAGGTAAGTTACTTTTTTTTTACTCTCAAAACTCACTCTTATCAATACTCTACGGACTTTTTTTGACTGATATAAGAAAAATTTGGTTTACTTCCTGAGCTGTAGTATTTTTGAAAACGTTGCGTATAGTCTTCGTAGAATCTAAACTATACCAGTACCAACTCTAGAGGGGAATCCCTGTTGCTCGCAGCGAGATGTGTGTTGATAAGTGTTGATTTACCCGTGCGGTGTTGTGTTTTTACGATTAGATATTTTACTCTTGGCGGCGTAAAGTCTAGAGTTAGTACTCAAGATGATAATTCAGAGAAATTATAGACTCTCATGATTTTCATCTCAAATTAAGTGACTTAAAACACCTGATATTTTGACAATAAATCTCCACTACCCAGCGACCATCCTTTGGTCCACTTTGGCCTTCTTACATCGCCCTTGCCGTCGTCCACAGTAGGCATTCCTCCTGCCATAATTATTATGATGTCATATTGGATGGTACGTGAGGCATTCCAAAGACAAAACAATCAATAGTGTACTTGTAGGTGGCCCAGTTTTGTAGTTGACTTTGTGATTATTTAAAAATTTTCCTGATTATTTTTCAGGTAACCTTCATTTAATTGTTACCGACTATTCTTTATTCATGAACTTACTTTGAAACAACATGTTTGAATTAACCTCAATAATTTTGTTGTATTCTATTCTGAAATGAAAGTGACAAAGTGGTTTTCTTTAGAAATTAAATGACATTGACTCCTAGCCAATGGCTTCCGAGACAGCCCCAGACCGCTCCAAACTGTAGTTTGAAGGCAAAATGATAAAAATTAAAACAAAGGTAATCATTAACAAAGGCTAGAAAGAGAATATAGTAGAATGATGAAATTAAAGAAAAACAGATTGAAAGAAAAAGAAAATTACAGAAGGATTACCAAAAAAAAAAGAGATTTCAAGAAGAGAAGATTTAAAGATAAAATGATAGAAGTATAAAAAGGTTGAAAAAAAAGAAAGATTGAAAGGAAGTGATTGATTGATTCAAATTTATTCCATTTCATATATCAATTGTTTGACAAGGTAAGTTCAAAATTATGAAATAACACAGGAACCTACTGAAAAGCATAGCTTGTTTTTGTAGGTTCCCAATAATAAATCACAGTAAAATAGATATAATATAATAACATATTTTCATTAATAAATGAAAAAGCCAGGCAGACCCAGTAGGATAATGATGAATATTAACATTCTTTGTAAACATTGAATACAAAACATTTGGCAGTTCATTTCATTTTAAATTATACATAAATATTACCAGATTATAACTGTATGAATCTGTTATCTTTAGAAAACTATGTGTGTGAAAAAGTGCATCAGTCTGGCGTCTGCGCTCGAACATCATAACGACATAAACCATGCAGGGCTTTTTTCTGAAGTAATATAATTCTATTTAATTGATCGTCAGCACAATTGCCCTACGCTATAATTGTGTAGTTTAAATGTGATAGAATGATAAAGGCAAAGAATAACATAATAAAAAAAGAGAAAGAGAAGATTTTATAAAGTTTAAGAAAAATAAGAAATATTTAAATGGTAAAATTGTATCAATATATTTGTTGTCAGTATTCCAATCAAGTATTCTTGACAAACTTTGTCAAATAATTACATATTGTTGGTTGAAAGTCATGTGAATGTTAATGTTGTTCAAATGTGAAAAGTACATGTAAGCCAGGGAAATGTGGGAAAACAAAAACCAAATAGTGTATGCTTGGTTCAAATTAGAATGAGGAGTACATCATGTATGAAGGATGAAGAGAAAGTGCTCTTCCTGTAATGGAGATTCCTGGTATTGTGCCCCTCTTTCTATTTGTGCCATTGGCATCCAATACGGTAGTTCACTGAGGAAGTTGATGAAGTGTGTGGACCCTTCATTGTTGGTTCAAGAGCTAAGCAAACTAACCAAGATGCAAAGTGAGCCATGGTTCTCTTTCTGAGAGTGGAACATGTATGCATAGACCATAATGATCCCCTGTTAAAATGGGCTCTATACATAGAGATTACAAGACTTTGGTTGGGCTATCAGCAATTGTAGAAATGAAGTGTGGGGAAAGCAATTTGTTTATGACACTAGGCCTGCTAAAAGGGAATGACTACTGGCCAGCACAGTGCTTCTGTTTTGGGGCCTCCGAGTACTGTGGAATCATACTTTTCTCTGACCCCAATAACACTTGCAGACTCGTCTAGTGTGAGTGAGAAGACAAGACAGTGCCTGGAAATGTACTTTAAAGTTTAAGTTAAACTTATTCTTAATGAGATACTCTATCTGTATGCCAAATTTCAGAAATGCATTCTATTGGTGAGATATCAAGAGGGGTCCCCCCCCCCTCAACTGAGAGAGTGCACACATAACACAGCCCTTTTCAGGTTTAAGAGCTATCCAACCTTGTAATGAATTAACTTGTATGAGAGCAGAAAAATAAGAGAAACAGAATGGCGAAAGATTGAAATAAATCAGAACAATGATAATATAGTAATAATAACTGCTATGAGAGACAGTTGTTTTTATATGCTCAAGGGGAGGTTACATGATCTTGCTATCGCCCCAAAGCATGCCGAGGGGTAATAGCATGATCATGTAACCGCCCCAAGAGCCTATAAAAACAACTATGCCTCAAATATTAAAGCAGTCATTATAACTTTTAAAAACCGAAAAGGGTCATAGAAATACATGTGTGACTTACCATTCATGGTAATCAACTTTGTTTACGCTATCGTGACCTAGTCTTAAAAGGGTATCTGATCGCGCACCACTCAAGTTTGTGCGCTAAAATCCTACCCATTGAGATTGCCCGCATATATACGTAAAATACCAAAACCAGTCAATAGTCTTTTGAGAAGTGCCCTCAAAAGACTATTGACCGGTTTTGGCATTTTACGGGAATGGCTAAAATCACGACTTCAATTTCTAACAATCAGATGGCTGGATTTCTAAAGTGAGGTATATAAAGAGAGTAATTAATGTAGGAAACATGATATCACTGTTGATATCTGCATTCTTTTAGAGTTGTTTGTCAGTAAGGTTAGATTACTCTTTAATTACAAAGTCCAAACCATGGCAAAGATTATACAAGAAGGCTTGCTAAGAAAACATCAGATTTCTAACACTCAGGAAACTCCCTTTCTCCCCAAAAGTGAATCTGCAATTGTGTATCTTATTGACCAATTTGTTCTAGGTGTGTTTACATGTGAAGTGCACTGCAAATTTGTCATTGCTGCTAATGCATACAGTTGTCTTCCTGTTTGCTAACTTGCTAAAGCAAATGAGATGAATTTGATTCGTCTTTGATTTTTTTGTGTTGATAATGCAGAAGTGAGGCAGGCTTTGGAAAATTGTTGAAACTACAAGTTTTGAATAGAAGTGTTAAAACTTGTGATGAGTGCCTTTCATGCCTTATCAAGATTGGGAAAAAGTTGAAATATGATATGATACAGTATACCAGTAAAGCAGACAGAGTGTGCAAGAAATGTATACTCTTCATAAACATAAACTTGAGTTCTGATAAAAAGAATTTAAAAAAATGAATTCTCAGTCATTTGCCAAACAATTTTGGTAGAAAATGTATACTGGCTGAGTAATGAGCATAGAAAGTTAAGGAATATACATCCTTCTGTGTTACAGTGCTTGTTACTTTACCAAGACTGGGCCAAATTTATTTTGATTTTGATGACTCCAGAACCTTGCAGTACACACACCAATACTTACATGCTACATGATCAATTTTTTTCTGATCCATTCCACACCTTTTCTTTCACAATGCAATCGCGTGACCAGAACTCAACTTTAAGCTAAGGTCACAAAGGTTCGTACGAATGATGCGTTTGTACGAATCTCCCTGTTTTTCCATTGTCTTCCCGAATTTTCATTGTCTGAAAATCGTTCGTACTAGATTATAGGCTACGTTCGTATCAGTTCGTAATGGCATTTGTGACCAAGGCTTTATCTTTAATTTGATGTTAGATCTCATGCAATGATTTGTTTAAACTAAGATATGTGAACTGTGTTATACTTATTGCAATGTTCTGTAACATTTTCAGCATTCATTTTGCTTTTAAAATGTTTGTTTACTGATGGTACAATGTACAAAATCAAATCAAAAGCAGTCCAGTGCACAAATTGCTGTGTTTGTGGACTTTATTATAAAATAACCTGAATTTTTTCCCACTCATGTGCAGTTTCAATGAATGTTGCTTATCCAATTGTTAGTCAACCTTGGGAAATATCTTGGCATTCTTCATTCACCCTTACATAAAATGAAAAATAGTGAAGGGGAATGTGTCAAGGGGGGGGGGGGGTGGAGGATTTCTCTGGCTCTTTGGAATGTCTTTGGCATACAATGAAGTGGTTTGTGAATCAGAGGGACTATTAGACAAGATTTGTGGAGAATGTTTTTAATCCACAGATAAGACTGGTGTATACACAAATGAGTAGCTGGCCCTCTCAAATCTTCAGAGATTTTGAATGCAGGCTAAATGAGCTGATGGTAGTGTAGAGGGGGTTAGGGGCAAACCACGTTATGTTGAGGTTACTGAAGCTGGTGACTTACTTCCAACAAAAGGTTATTTGATTGCGTGAAATTAGTAGATGCATATGTACTACATGTATCCTTGGCTGATTGTAAGAAGTCAATTTACTTTCCTTTGATGTTTCCAAAAACTTTCATAGTTATGAGATTTATACTTCGAATGGGAAAAAAGAAGATTTATTTTGTAATATAATCAAAAGTCTCTCAAGGCAATACAAGTATGTAATGCTGTTAGTTTGGAGGTTTGAGAGATGGCTTATATAAATCTCATTTTTTTGATAGAAAGATACAGAAAATTTAAAAAGCTAAATCAAATGTAAGAGATGTAGATCCCATTTGGTATTATTTATTTTCTTAATGATATTGGGTCCTTGGCCCACCAAAATGTTTTTATTGACAGTAATTTGTTTAAAGCTTTAATATGCCGAGGTGTCATGGGTTAGTGGATTATTACATATAAGTCACCAGACTGTTGATCACATGGTTCGCAGTGGAGTCTCTCCATGTCACTAATGTCCTTTGGCAAGACATTTATCTACATTTCCCACCCTGCACTAAAGGCCTCCACCCAGCTGTAGTACATGGGTACATGGAAGGATTTTATTTCTTGTTTGCTTTTAGCACCTCAGAGCAGCTGGGCTAAAACCATGTAGGTCCAAAAATAAAGGTAATTCTAAACTCTTTGTAGGTACCTTGAGCATCCTCTGGGATAAATACATGTGCAATATACAATTTAAATGTAGCAATGATTATCACCACCTCCAGTTACTTTGCTATCATTGCATATATTGCATTTTAACTGCTCATTCTCATGTATGACTGATAGTTAATATATATTTTACTGGGAGAGCCTGTATAATATACCCGGTAGGCCTAAAAACCTTAAAGATCTCGGAACACATAAGAAAATGGTCTAGTTTGGTGTGAGCCAAATTTTCTAGCTTGTGGCGATAGGTCCATGGTGTAATAAACCATTTCACATGTCCAACAAGGTTGATATTTATCTTTAAATAGTACACTTTAAAGTAAATTGTGAAATTCCTCTGCCCCAGAATGTTCACCATCTCATGAGGGGAGCACAATTCTCCCCAATAAAACCCTGCTGAAAAGACACCCCCCACCAAGGAGCAGAGTCCGCCTGCGCACTTTCCAAGTTAGCTATCTCCTATTCTCCTCAGTACATGCCAATACAAATAGGTTTTCTTCAATTTTCCCAAGCTGTATCATCAAGTTTTCAAAGATCTTGTATGGTAAATTGGCAATCCAATATTCCTGTAACTGATTGGAATGGCATGATTATTGAAATCATTATGTTGTCTTATTTCTGCTGATCCTAAAAATGGGAAATTTATGGATTAAAAAAAAGGTGAGTATTGAGCAGGACATTGCATCAAGTGAAATATATACATGGGGTGTCTTACAATTACTGATTACATGTACACATTTGAAAGGCTTATAGACTGGCACTTTTTTTGCAAATTATAATAATTAAGACTTTTCGGGGTACATGTATGTTTCAGAATATTATAATGGTTTTGGGCCAATAAAATAAGAACTTAAAAAGTATGACCCAACTCTTGATTATGCAATAACAAATCCTTAGAATTACTCTGCCAAAACCTGGAAAGGTAAATTTTCTATTCAAATCTTATCACAATTTCCACTAGCATTCTTGTTTGATCTCATAGATATATCTGCAAGTGTGAACCATGTTTCAGACCATGAAGACTTGAAGTGTTCCAAAATTGCATTATGGTGAGATTATTTTAGCCATCTTTAGAGTCCCTCTTTTCTTGTCGGTAAGAGAATATTTTGAAGCGGCACGACACCACAGCCTGTGCCTAGATGAATTTAGAATAGGGAGAGGAAGCAGTTCAGATTACAGAAAGGCCAGTAAGGCATTTTTTTCTCTCTCTTTAAAAAAAACCTCTATGTCTGAAAAAGAGTGAGAGCAATATCATGTTCTGTATACTGTAGATGCACTTTGACTTCATACTCTAATATTACAAATATTTTCATGCATCACACCTGTTTCTGTTTAATTTAACATTATAGAGTGTTTTTATACCAATGATGGTTTTATGTTTTTTGAGCAGTAAAAAATCCAAGTTACAAAACCTTAACAAGAATCTAAAATACAATGTTGACAATTAAGCATTGGTTGAATAGACTCACACAAGGGTAAAACACCCCCCAAAGAATAAGATGGATTCTGGCATTCTGCTGCACTCTTTTCTGTAGAATTGATATGAATTTTCAATTGATGAAGTGAAAGATCAAGATCATCTTTTGTCTTCTGGATTCATAACATAACTGTAAATCTTTGTCAAAGCAGTTCTACGTCTATTACTAGTTCTAGACATGTCTGCATGAAGTACATACTTCCATGCTACTATAAAGTGGCAAATTGCACAAAAGCCAACCACAGATCCATTAATTTTACTGGTGCAGGTATTCATGGCCTTGCTTGAGGTAGCTGAGCTTTAAGTTGCATAGTCCAGTATTCATCTGGAAAACAATGGACCCTTTCAGTGTTCTCATAATGATGATCAGAACTCATTTTATCAAGGTACTTACTTATCTGACCTCCTAAACAAGGGATGCTATTGCCCCACTGTCACTGGCCAGGCCAACATGGTGAACATGGGTATGTTTATCAAAGCCTTGGCCAGGGCATTTTGTTTAATAGGATATTTTATTGCGAGGATGAATTTCAAAGTGTAGATGATGTGATTTGCACAAGGGTTTTTTGTGAAATGCAATTGGAACTTGCTATGTTAAGCTTTAATTAGGCAGAACACCAAGACACTATGCCATGAAGTTTTTGAGTAGAGTATGCCTACATGTATGACTAGGGCCGTATTAGATGAACTTTTGAAATACAAAATTTGAAGCAGAGCACATGAAAAGCTGAACCAGTATGCCTCATGCCTGGTTTAATATCTGTAAGCTGCATTATCAATGATCTTTTCAGCTCCTCCAAGAGAATTGTGGAAAAACATAGATTAACAGCTGCTCTTTGACAGCAGTCCCACGCAGAGGTCCAGGCGTAGGGAAAATTCAGGAGCCGGGGAAGAGATGGTTTGTTTCCCAATACAATCTGTATTGGTTTCCTTGGCCCCTGTCTTGGGGTTTGTTCTATGCAAAAGATCAGAGAGAAGGCATGCCAAGGCCCAGTGCACATGTTTTTGGAGTAGTTCGCTCAAAGTTCAAGCCCGAGAGATAAGAGATAAGTATCATGCGACGCCATGATTTAGCCAATTTGAGGAAAGTTTTTTGGCGTTTGGCCCTGCTGGGACATCATAAATTGGGACATTGTGACACAGATAGTACACATGTACAGAGCCTAGTTTATTGTGAGTTTTTAAGGCAAATTTGTCTTTAACAAATTCATAAAAGATTTTGAGAGTACTGTTACTTTTTTTTACCTTGATCCTGTACCCTTGTTGTAACCCCCTGCTTTGTCAACCAAAGATTGTTTCTCTTGAAGAGACCTTGAAGATTTGCCTTTAATTTAGAAATTTCATAAAGTTTTAAAGATCTGCAAAAACTTGTTGGCAAAATGGACACCTTTACAGTTTACATCATACAGCCATCTAAAATATATATAGGAGATCAACTTTGAAAATGTTATCTATTCATCTGTAGTTCATATCCAAGAAGTAGGACTTGAAAACTGTGGAAGCAATATCCGAAGCATACTCTTGATTATTACCGATTGATAAATGCTTTGCTTTAGATGAAATATCTGGATATACATTCATCAAATGCATTTTACGTGCTGCTCTGTTATCTTTGCTCTGGAATATAATAGATGAGAAATTGCAACCCAGCAGTTCCCAGCATAAGACCCCACCATCTCCAACTTTCTCTCTATTATTTATTTAGCCATGGGCCAGTGCCCTGCCAAAGAAAACCATGATCGTGTGTGGCATGTTTAGGAAAGCTCTATCATTTATCAGACCAGGGTTGTATTGTTGTATGCTGTTTATGAAAGCAAAGCTGGATGATAATATTCATGTTTTTTTAAGAACTGGTCAACCTTCTGTTTCATGCCCCCAAAACAGATGGAGGGGTAGCCATCTTTCTTTTTGTTCTACATTCAGAATCTTGATTTGGAGATTTGTTACCAGTCTAATTTCTTAAAGGTTAAGACCAGTTTTGGAAACGCCCCCCTCTCGAAAAAATGAAATGGAAGATCTTATTACCAATCATGTCAATGGACTTATTTCAGCTGTCATTGGAAGAAATATTAATTGTTATGCTATTTTGTTACTGTACTAGAATTAGTTTGGTAAACTGCTCTGAAGCAGAGGAGGTATTTCTTCTTTGCAAATAAAAGCACTTGAGTAATTATGAAAAGTTTGTTTAGAGTAATACATTTCGTAGAAATACTAGTATTGTAAAGTTGAGTGTTAAAAAAAAAAAAATCATCTTCTTCATTTAATTGTTATTATTGTTATTTTTATCATTATTATTATTATTATTGGAGTTTAGAGTTAATTGTTATAGGCTCATACGGTTTCCCTCTTTCAGCCTTTCAAATACCGGCATCAATGGAAATTATCATGGGATGAAGCAAGAGAAGGGAGTTCTGAACATGTCAGTGTTTTCTGTTTTGGCACCCACTTCATCTTTCTACAGCATACTGTACTTATTGCATGTGACTGCTCAGTTTTCACTGCTTTTGTTGTTGTTTCTGGCAGAGGATTGCTGCTGTTAAAGGTACCAATACAAAGTTTTGGTATGGGGTCATNCCCCCCCCTTAACCCCACCTATAGTACGGGGTTAAGCAAAATATTGCCAGTGTGAAAAGCATATATGAGTGCGATTTGTGCCTCCATCCTTTTCAATCCAGCCTTCCCTTTAATGTTCACCCCTTTCTCTCAAGCTATTCACCCTCCCCTGGTTTGTAATAGTCATATAGTCTCTGTCTATACTACCCATCTTTTGATGGGGTAGGAGAAAAAAACTAACAGCTTTAACAGAAAAGAAAAGGGCTTTTACTGCATTCTTATTGTTTGGTGACATGGCTTGCGTGTTTGGAGATTTGAGGTGTCACTCAGTCGAGAAATAGTGTGTATCTCTTCTATTTTCATCTAATGTATTATTTCTTTTATGTTATTTGTTTATCAATTCAATCAGACCCTACTTTCAAAACAGTCATTGTGCAAGTGGTAGAATATTGACAGCCCGGTGTTTGTGAATGTGTAGGCTTTGTTATTTAAAGAACTAGAACAACTTCCCTCTCTGTTGAGCATTTTCCCAATGTCTTTGGTGCTGTAATTTCAATTACCCCAGAAAATGAGAAAATGTTGAATCATGGAGATACAACATGTAGCTAAGCTTATGAAGTTGCCACTCCTTGACTGAATGCATACCTGCATAAGGTAATCATCGTGTGTGGTCACTGATTTTTTTTCTATGGATATTGAGGGTTGATAACAAGTCTTTTTCTTTGAGGGTTGATAACAAGTCTTTTTCAAGTCCTTTGAAGGGGAAGTCCATCCTGATTATGATATTAAGTTTTTTTATTTTATTAAAGCAGACGAATGAGAGAAACAAATGAGCGAAAAATTGAGCAATATCTGATTAAAAATAGGAAAGTTATACATTTTTTAAGTTGTCATCAGTGAAACACAAATTGGCAACACTGTGACATAATTTGTGAGCTCTTCTCTGATTTGCTCTGTACAGAATATTTCATAAACTTTCATTTTCTTAGTAATTTATGATGCAATGGATTTTTTAAATACAGGGGAACCTTATAACTCCTTAAATGTTAACAAGATATGTTGTTTACATTTAGCATGAAGATTGTTAATAGTTCATACTTCATGTCCATTAGCATTGTACATGTACCAATTGTTTATAATTTGTTCATTGTTTGTTTATAATAGTTGCATCAGCTGTTTTGTCTGTGATCATGGCTTCATGCCGGCGGTATGGCTTGGGAAGGTGTCAGAGGGTTACAAGGCACGGGGCAGTTATGCACTTATATTACATATGCTTTTAAAGTTGGTTTTCTACGATCGACTTACGCACAAGTCAGTGCATTTCACTCAGTCCAGTAAGGTTGACTTGCACGATGTTTACAGTAGCTCGTTGTATCAGAGAAGTTTGAATTAATGGATTTGAAACTTTTCACAACTTTTAGACTTCATTTCTTCATTATTATGCTTTAAATCTCACATCCTCTATTCATTGACACAACCTTGTACACAATGTATACTGTGAAAGTGGTGCATAATAATAACCAAACTTCTGTTGTACCCAGGCTCAGCTATGCATGAATCTACCCGAATCAGCTATTTCCCACATATTCACTTCTGACTGTGATCCAACAGTACCAAGACCAAGGGATAAATAGCTCTTGGTCCCATACCTTATAGTACTATGTGGTGGTCCTGGTCATTATAGGGGATCATCCCTGTTTTGTTGTGCAGGCAGTTTGGTAATCTTATTCGGGCCCCCTCTCCCTTTGTTTGGAGGTAGTACAGCAGGGTGAGTATGAAGCCCTCTCACCTCAGAAAAACAAGGACACTATAATGTTGGAGAAACCATGTAGAATATAATCCTCTACCTGTATATGTGTATTTAATGCTTGAAGAGGCCCTGTGTCTATTGACTTGTAGGTACATATGTAGGTATAAGCCAGGACAAGTTATTGTCAAGACGCAAGAGTGCAAGACTTGTTAAAGGGGAATTAAACTCGAACTACATGTTAATTTCAGTTCATAGGCAATTTAAAACATCTGAAAATATAAAACATTGTACATACATGACAACAGGGAGGATGTAACTCTTCTTCAAAATCCTTCTTCTTTCGCGGCTCTGAGAATTTTCAGAACATCGCCATTGTGTTTGTGCACATCGTGTTCTGTGACGTATCGCATAGGGGCGATTACCTGTAGTACTTTGAACTTTTCCCTGCTAAAAACTACATACACATTAATTACATATTAATTACACAAATGGGACGTTCAATTATGATATAAATGAAGTACCTTTTTTTGCCTCAATCTCTACTATCCTCTTTTCTGTTGACTGGCGGGATTTCGGAACCGGTCTATTGGCAAAAATTGATTGAACTGCATCCTTTTTCAGCAGCCTCTTTCAGCAGCCTCTTTCAGCAGCCACTGTGCTCAACTCTTGGCAGTACACCATGTTTGACGTGTATTGCAAATATCGCGCACTTCTAGGCATATCCCCACCCTACATCAGTTTTCCATGCTATGCGTCACTCACAACTGGAAGTTTTGAAGGGAAACTTCAACAAAATTGCAGCTTCCTTGGGCAGCAGACGAGGGCGTAAATATGGCGAAGTAGGGTCTCTTTATTGTAATTGTAAGACCATATTAATTGGCCTACAGCAATGCTTTTTATATCAAATTAAACATTGTTTTACTCTCAATGTCATGATAATTCTTCATAGTCGAGAGGTTAATTCTCCTTTAGTGTTAGGCTGTTTGAACACTTGGCTATTTAAGGCATATCTTTCCTGTTTTCACGAAGTGGCGGTAGTGAAGAAAATCCACACGCTAATTGTATGCGATTTTCATTCACTACCGTCACTTCGTGAAAATAGGGACGATATGATGATGATGAGCTTGATGTTGATAACAAAATAAATGTATTGTAAAGTTTGTAATTCATCGTGTTGATGATTTGAAGTAGTTTGAACACGATACAATGTAGTTCCTTGACTTGGTTGTATTTAGATGTCCAACACATAGTTACAATCAACTACATGTAGGTTGGACATACATGTACATGTACAAGTTGCCACATGTCTGTTCTTTGAAAAGAAGTCATAGAGAAGTCTTTTAAAATCTTTCACTATAAGTATTGTAGTATTTATTTGTATTATAGCTTTTTACACATTATAAATCATTTAACAACTTAATTTAGTCCAGGCTGCAAAAAAACATGGAGCTCCTTTTTGTACATGAACTTAGTGGGGCTCCACATTATTCAACTCACTTACAACGGTAGCTTCGTGCACACAATATTGTCCATGGGAATGATAATGAACTTCATGAAGCTCTCTCCTCACTCCCTGTCTCTTCTTACTCTCATAAGATGTTTTGTCTATCGTCACCTGGGCTGTGGACTGAAGATACAGGGGTTGTGTTTGTGTGGTCCTGTTCGATGTGTGGGTGGGAGTGTGTATATATTGGCAAGAAGTTCAGGGGTGGCAAGATAGAGTTAAAAGTGGAAAGAGGGAAAGATATGTTGAGAGAAAGAGAGGGAGGGAGAGGGAGAGGGAGAAAGAGGGATGGAGAAAGCTGGAATGGTGGAATGAGGAGGAATGTTTGGGTGGGGTGGAAGATGGAAAGAGGTCACTGCTGGAAGAGAACTTCTGAGACCATTTCACCAGAAAGATGATGGTTTATGGAGATTTGTTGTTGTGTGTGTGTGTGTGTGTGTGTGTGTGTGTGTGTAGGGGGTGGATTAAAGGTTTCCCTTATGTTTAACATTAATCTGCTTTCTAATATGAATTTCTTAGTAACTATTATCTCTACACAATAATTTACTTTGCACAGCAGCATGTTCTCTTATCAGAGGAAGAACAATTTTACTTCTGATTTCGAATTATAGTAAAACTGGAGAAGAGGAAAGTACATGTAGGGTTGCAAGTGAAATTTAGGTGAAGGTTTCTGGAGAAGGGGTTGGTCATATTTGCAAAATGTTCTGGAGGTACACTGAAAGATTGCTGCCCTGATTAAAAGAGAGGGTGAGAGTGAACATCAAGTTCACTGTCACTCTGGTCTCTGTTTCTGCTGGTTCTTCTAACTGGCAGGGCTGGAAAAACAATGCCCCAAGCTTTGTGTACAGAACTGCTGACATCTCGGCACAAAAAATTCCTCAATTTTTCTGCCAGGTCTGTGGCGGCGACTTCCCTCCATCAAAACCAGGAGCTTTTGTTCCCTGTTGCCCTGCAATCCCTTAGACGTCAGCTTGTAGTAATAGTAATCCCTGACCTGTATTGTGATACTCCATGGAGCTAAAAAAGAAACTGTTGATAACCAAGAAAGTCTGAAATCAAGACATTTTCAACAGTTAATGCTGCATTTTCGATCGAAGACAAGGCGATGTGTAGGAAGTTGGTGGATTTTGAACTGATAAATACTTCAAAAATGTTCATTTACTATGTCAGAAAACTCACTACTGCAGGTCCCCAAGTTGAACTTTCCCTGTGATCTATTAACACCATTTTCTGACCCCCACCATCCATATTGCAACCTGCCCACCCCCATGGGACACAATAGGATGTTCTGGTATTGGCATCTGATATTCATGACTTGAGGGGCAGTATAAGGCTATAAAGTATGGCCTCTGCCAAGTTTATTTTCTTAGGGGTGCTGAGCTTGAGCGTTACTCACAATAGCTGTGTTCACATAATAAGTCATGCTATTGAATTAGTCCTGAATCTCCAAAACTAAAAGAGAAATTCATACCTTCACGTCTACCCCTTTCAATTTGAACAACGCAGCCCTATGTAGTTCTTTTTATTACATGATTTTGTATTGTTTTATATGAAAGCAATGATAACAATAATGGTAATAATAATGATAAAATCGATGATGATGATTTTTTTTTTAAGAATGAGAATATAATTTTTTTCAAAAATATGGCTCGGGAGCCTATTTTATTATAGAGGACCTTTAATAGTATGCTATCCATAATACATTTTGAGTAGTACCCCAAGGGAGAAGGAGAAAAACAGAAATAGGAGCATTGTCTGTGACTACGTCACAAACTCACAATCCACTGACCAACCTGCCAATTTGAGATTCACAAAAGTTTATTTCAAACTTTCGCCATGCTCTTATTTTCTGCTTTCATACAAATGAACTTTACAAGAATAAAAGCACAAAAGTGAGAGAAACAAGTTGGGAGTAGGTTCGAGCAAAATTAGTTAGAAATATGAAAGTTATCATCTGTGAAACACAAATGGCAACATTGATGTATCTCTCAAATTTGCTTTAAACAGAAAATTTCATAAAATTAACTTGCTTTTTTATTTCCAAACTCTGGCCCTTTTTTAAAAAGCTTTCAGAGCAAATTACCCACAGATTCCTGCCTGTGGTTTGAATTTTGTTAACAAACTCTTTTTTCAGCATTATCTTTCACACTGTTTTGTAACGGGACATACATGTAGATACCCTCGAGTAGAGGCTAACTAATTGAGTTGAGCATTTTGTTTTGAGGTTTTTCCTCCCATTTGAGACAAAAACAACAGTTCCTCGGAAGAACATAATCCTATATTGGTGCAACATAATCCACTTATTTTCAACCCAACCTGCTACTCTTTACAAGAAAACATAAACATAGGACAGGGTCCAAAAGTGTTTGAAATGTGACCCGTTTCCCCCTGAACATTCTTTTGAAATAATAAGAAATTTCAGAGCTGTTTGTAATGGAACTGTTTTTGAAGGTGGTAGAGAATATGATTTTCACCGTAGGGTCTACATGTATATGTGTACATTTCTTAGAGTTCATTCATGAAATGAAGAACATAACTTCTCGACAAACATTGATATCCACTCTTCAGTCTCCAAAATTGTACACAATCGTACACGATACACATATTCTTCGTTCATAGATGATTATTTTCAAATATTTTGAAATGTTAATCAAGGTTAATCAGAAATCTGTAACTGAGAAAAATGATGAAACTCCAAACTAAAATTTTAGTACTAAATGTCGGCCTTTGCAGACATGAAAATGTTGCCAATTTATTTTTTACCTAACAGCTCAAACCCACACTATGCCTGTGGGGTTTGAACCTTACAAAGGCACTACGGTAATTGTGGTAGCACCATTCTTCTGCACAAAGCCTGGACTTCCCACAGCCGTTATGTAACTGGAGTAACTAATGGACTATGGCCTCAACCTTTTGATCATGAAGGCAGGCAGGCAAAAGGGCATTTCTTCCTCACTGGATTCATAGCAGTTCGGTATTCAAAGATAATTTGTTTTCCTCTTTTAGCCATTGAGAGGAGAGATGTCACTATATAGTTTGGTAGAAACTGGCGTGGAAAATTGCACAACATGCTTTTGCAAATAGAGCATCGGATCTTTATTTGATAAACTTTGAATTGGATAAATAGATTAATTTTTGCTTATTCAGTGTTCTTGATACAGGTGTAGCAGTACTAAATGTTCATATGGAATATTAATATGCAGAATGCTCTCTTAATGATAATAAGAAATGGAGATATTAGGACGTGTATGGTTGTCCTTTATCAGTCTGTGTTTAGATTAGAAAGAGTCACTTGGAAAGATTAAAAGTGGATGGTGATTGTAGGTCCATAGAGTAGCCAAAACTAATATTTTACCACTTAGTCAACATTTTACTGTTTGTTATTCCTCCTGCCACTGAAGTTAGGGTCGAAGGCAATTATATGTATGTTTTTCGGGTTGTCCGACTGTCCGTCCAGCTTTCTCATTATCGGGACATCTCAAAAACCAATAGAGAAATGGACCTCAAACTAAGAGATTTTGGAGTAGGTCAAAGGTCATAGAGGTTAATTTATGAAATTACAGATATAAGCCTCAGCTTCAGATGTGGTTATGGTAGGTATCACCATAGGAAGACAGAAATTTTATATTTTGGGTTAAGTACACGTAGATCAAAGGTCATGGAGTTCAATATCTGAAATTACAGGTTTTTGCCTTATCACAATATTCCAAGAACCACTAAAGGTCGAGCTTCACTCCTGACGATGTTTTGTTTCACTATTGGATGACAATATGATTAGATCTAGGGGTAAGTAGGTCAAAGGGCAAAGGTTATAGAAGAAAATTTGTGAAATTACAGGTTTTTAGACTCATCGCGATATGTAAAGAACCACTTGGGCTGTGTGCGTGTAATTTAATTTTGGTGTGAGTACTTTTCTCCAAAGAAAGACGATCTGATTAAGTTTTTTGATAAATAGGTGAAAGGTGAACAGTCAAAGAGGTAAATTCTATTAAAAATCTGATATTTAACCCCTGTTATGGCGATGTACAGAAAACCATTTAATTCAATACCGATAAATGACAATTCGTTGTTAATCATGCAGTGTGGTGAAATTAGGCCTAGGTGAAATGGTTAAATTGTAGGATAAGTAGGTCAAGGGTCATAAGAGGTCAATTTACGTGAAATTCAAGGTTATAAACCTATTATCACAATGTCTTAAGATTGATTTGGCCATGAACTTTAAACATGGTATTTGTATGCATCACCAGAAGTGAGACAAATTATGTAGATTTGGGGTAAAATAAAGTCTAATGTCAAAGGTCAGCAAGTCAATTCACATGAAGTTGAGGTTTTGTTTAACCTTGTGATGACCAAATCAACAACTATTTTCAGCTATTTTAGCTGTTAAAATCTGTAACTAGTATGCATCACTGTAGGGAGCCAAGTGATCAGATTTTGCCATTGTCAGGTCAAAGGTAGAATATTGTAAATATCAATTGACATGTTGTCTTGCCCACTGAAGGTGGAGGGGAGACAAGGGATCCAAAGGGCATTCGTCCGTCTGTCCTCCGTCTATCACAAGTGTTAGTAACTACATTTATGCACCTGTTAATCCTATTGTGCCCAAACTTTGGTCACATATGTATTTGGTGGACCTCCACACTTTAATGCTGTGAAGGTTCAAATGCTAAGGTCAAAGGTTATTTGAGGTTTTATATTTATGACTCTTTTGACAAATAGCTTCTTCGCAACTGTTATTTGTATTGTTATTAAACTTGGTCGCAGATGCCTTTTGGGGAACTACACATTACTTATGTTAACATTTGCTTAAGCCTGTCTGTACTCTTCTGGTCAGGGGGATGAGACTCCCTACAAGGTCACTGACAGGTGGTTATCTCATCAAATCAGCTCTCAATTACCATAAGAAAAAGGGTATCATGGGGGACAAACGGGCACCGATTAGGTATTTTTTGCTATTTAAAGGGCGCAAGTAGCTAAAGTAGTGCAGTGGGGCTTTAAAAGACTTTTTTGTTACAGATACCTTTGCATTGTTAATCCCCTTGTGGCCTAATAAGTTTGCAACCAACTGTCAGTAAAAGATAACTTTGCATGCATTGTTTGTTCCAAGTGCAACTAAACCCGAGTCAGGGATGCTCATGAAGAATATTCACTTAAATTGGTCACAGGTGAGCGAGACACAATCCGATGATTGCCTTGTGTTCTCGTTATGAAATTTGAAAAATAATTCAAGCCATAATCTCGACAGAATATAGGTGGAGGCATATTGGAGATGCAGTAGCATTTATCTTGTTTAATCATGGCGTTTTACCCACTTCCCCAAAAACATTCACGAACTGTAAGAAGAACCCCTCCCTCTTGTGTTTGTGGAGAAGATACCAAGTAGTCTTTGGAATGTGATGTCAGTGAATGAGGTGTCTTACTTCTTTTGTTCAGTGGGCCCTTCATGGGATCTGTTCCTCTCTATGTGCCATTCATCCTCTCCGAACTCTCTCCGTGTCTGCTATTCACTACACCATTCAGAGTCTAACTAAAGCCCCCTTTTCAGACCACCTCAGTACGTCACTCTGTTTCTGTTTGTAAATATGCCAGTGTATCTTGTGGTGTACCATTATTAGGCATAAAGATAGATTTATCTTTAAAATTTATTTTCTAAGGAGGAACATTGGCACAGAAATATAGTGTACTGTGTGCATCATCAATGAATGTATTTGAACTTGACTACTTTCATTACAGGAAAAGAAAGTTCATCCCAGCTGTGAATACCAGGGGC
>BEXV01001307.1:25042-42401 GCA_003118195.1 Hemicentrotus pulcherrimus
AGTCGCTCATAAAGTCATGCGTAGCTTTACAAACGGTTTTATGAAACACCCCTCTGGGTGGAGAGTGGCAAATGTAGATTAACATCTTGCCAAAAGACATTAGTGCCAGGCTGGGATTTGAACCCCATACCTTGTGATCTACAGTCCGGTGACTAATCCACTAGACCACACCACCTTCTTGAATGTGATTCATTCTAAACTCCTAAAGGAAAGACTTACTTTGATTCAGAAGCAGCTAATACCCGTGTGTTGTGATGGTTGAACCGTTTGATGATGGATTTGTTGACTGCGTTAGGTTTCATCACGTTGTCCAAGGAAAATCCAAACTCCTGAGAAGAAATAATGTAAGCTTGTTTATTTGTTTTATTTCCATATGAAAATACAACATACATTCAGTAAAACGATAACAAAGAGGATAATGAATAACAAGATAAAATGAACGGCTGGATTGCCCGTATTCAGCGGTTATGGTGCTGCTGATCTTCCATGGGGACCAGAAATGATACAGTAAACTCCTGAGAGGAGATAATGCAAGCATTTAAGAAGGTACTCAAAAATGTGAAAATACAAACACACATGCCAACCTTTCACAGCAAAAATTAGGAATCTCTCAAGGCAAAATAAGGAAAACAGTCTATTTTGTATGCATTTCATACAGAACATTAAGAAAAGAGAGGAATCTAGGGTTCAAAACAATAGCTTGAAAGCCCCCCATCCCCCACCCCCCCCCCAAAAAAAATAATAATAATTAGGGATCATTCCATCAAAATAGGAATAGTTTGCAGCTATGTACAATGTGTACTGCAGAATGAAAAACATGACTTGGTTGTAAGTGGACATTACTGATGGATGATTGACTTAACCCATTGCCTACGGGAACCGGGTGATCCCTGTGTAAAGCCAACGGGAATGCAAGAATTCAGTATTCAACCAGTTAAAATGCAAAGGTTGTGGGTTCAAACCCTGACACAGCACTAATGGCCTTTGGTAAGGCATTAATCTACATTTGCCACTCCATGCCCAGGAGAGAAAGGGGGACCTGGTAAGATGACAGGAGTCTTTGTGTTAGTGATATAAGCCTTCACGGTGACCATATTGTGGGAATTCTCCCCAGGGAGTGGAGATGGTGCACACCGTGCGCGAATAAATTCAATGACTGGGTCTTAAATATCTGTAAAGCACTTAGAGAACGTAGTTCGTATAAATCCAGATTATTATTTTCATTGAACCCAGAACTTTGCCAGTTGTCCTTATCAAATTTGTAGGACGGTGTGCATCTTACCTCATTTATTGTGTTGTCAGAGAGCCCCTGGATATCAAGAAGTGGGTCTTGGACAGTCTGGTTAGCTTCCTCTGTCATATCTGATCAGAAAGAAGAAAAAAGACATTACATTACATCACATCACATTACAGAAAAATCATTATCAATGCATGAAAACCTCTACTCAGCATCAATCAAATTTTCCAAACAATGAGTTTTACTCACTACTCAGTAATTCTACTCCTTACGAAAACTCAATTGTCACCACAGCAATAACCCAATACCTTTGATGAAATACCGTATTTGCCGGCGATAACGCCGCACCCCCGATTTTGACCTTTAAAAAAAAAGGAAAAAAAAAAATTGTCAAAGACGGGATTCGATCTCTTGCACCCCTGATGGCGATGTGACTAATGTCAACGCCTTAGACCGCTCGGCCATCAAGCACCGATACAGTATATATGTGCCAATTTGTGCTGGTTTTGACTTTTTTTTTTTTTAACACTTTCGCCGCATACGTCGCACCCCGACTTTTTGATTTTTTCTCTCCCAAAAATACTGTGGCGTTTACGCCGGCAAATACGGTAAGCTCAGATAAAATACTATGGTACGATGGCTTTTTTTTTACCTGACCGCTATTATTTGTTTGTAAGTAAATTTTCCAAACATTGACTTTCTCACTACTGAGTACCCTCTTCCTCCCTCTTGGCAAACTCGGCAGAAAAATCTTGATTTAGACAAAAGAAAACAGATATAAAACACTCAAATGCAAAAGTAACCCTACACCTACCAAAAACTCAGTCCCACCCACAGCCCTTAATCTTTAAGAAAATCATCTTAAAGGAAATATCACCTGGAGTAAAAAGATCAAATAGTTGAAAAATTACCCTTCTCGTCCTTCTTGGCACACTCGGCGAAGAGGTCTTTGCTTCCAGCGTTGATGCGATCTCGGTGGAAATACTGGGACTGGAAGAAACACGTCCAGAATTCCTTTTCAGACATGGTATGTGGAACACTCTCAAGATGCTTCTTTCTCACTGGATAATAAAATAAAATGTAATGAGTCAAGGAGGAAAGAAAATGTATTGTATTCTAAAGAATCCAATACAATATGCACTATTCTTCCAGGAACCCTCACAAGACATTTCGATTTTCAACTTTCCAATTTAAATAGAAAATCATGAATATAGATTATATACCAATACTTGGAATTCCATAAGTATAATCAGATTGTCTTCCTACAGTGATACATACAATAATCAAGTTTGAAGTTCATATCTCAAGTGGTTCTTGTGATATCGCGATAACAAGAAATTTGGACAGACAGATGGACGGATGGACAACCTAAAAACAAAATGCCTCCTTAACCACCTTCGGTAGGGGGGCAGCATATAACCGTAAATACACAGTTTTCTGAAATTTGAAGTGATGTGATAGACTAAATAAAACAAAAGTGTTTTACCTATCAGTCAACAAAACCAATTCGTAATATATTTTACAATTGCATTTAAAAGATTACAGTTATAGCAGCAATACACATGGATGCAACATGCAGATACCAATCTTTACTTTCTTTTGATGATAGAAAATATGTTATTTGGGGGGAAATCCCCTAATTCCATTACCTGCTGGATAGATGCGGAATATAGAATCAATGATGTCAGCTGTCAGGTTGTACTTGACTCCGTTGCAGCCGTCTGTTTGTGGTTTAATGTCAGAGAGAAAGGCCGCTGAAACCCCGACCCCTTGACCTCCATCGCTAGCTGATGTTGAGGCAGATGAAGCAGCGGCGCTCTCTTGCTGGGACATCTAACAAAATACACAAACATTCTAATTATAATCAGGGCTGAATTAATATTAATAATAATTTTCAGGACCGTAGGCCCTCTCAAAGCGCTTTACAGATATACCCCGGTCATCGGATTCAGGCTTACCAGTACCAGCACACTATGTATGCACATTCTCCACTCCCTGGGGAGCATTCCAGCCAGGCGTCATTCTTACAAGCGCACACTTGCTCATCTAACCACATCAACTTTCGCATCCTACTGGGTACGACCTTAACACATGGGTGGAGCGTGGCAAATGTAAATCAATGTCTTGCTGAAGGACAATAGTGCCGCAGCGGGACTTGAACCACGGACCTTGTGATCCACAGTCCAGTGACATATCTACTCGACCACGACACATCTATCACCTTGTATCAGCTATTTTCTATACTTGATCCAAAAGAGGCCATGGGTTTACGGTTTGATGTGTAAGAGTAAGGCTTATGGGACACTGACCTGACAGTTATCATCTTTTCACTATCACACAAGACAACATAATTTTCATAATACCAACCCAAATTTATAAATGAATGTAGTTTTACAAACTCACATTAATGCGGCTGGCCCAGAATTCATCTGCAGTCATGACACCACTCATCACAAGGTCACGGTACAACTGAAACAGTTCCGGGTCATCCTTCAACATCCTGTATACATCAAAGATATTAACAGGATTAACAAAGATATTCTGCATATACCTAATAAAGATTTGACATTCTCTCAGTAAAAGCCATGTATGTTTTTGAGACTTTTTCAATGATAAACTCAGGAGCAGTTTCTGATAATTTTTTTTTTTTTTTTNCCACTCATCACAAGGTCACGGTACAACTGAAACAGTTCCGGGTCATCCTTCAACATCCTGTATACCACAAAGATATTAACAGTATTAACAACGATATTCGGCATATACCTAATAAAGATTTGACATTCTCTCAGTAAAAGCCATGTATGATCTTGAGACTTTTTCAATGATAAACTCAGGAGCAGTTTCTGATAAATTTTTAAGATATCACAGAAACAGGATTTGAAAGTCTGATTTTCTATTCTTGATTTTATCAGTCGAAGAAGGCAAGGTTTGTAGATAAATGTAACCAAATCTACATTTCAAAATATGAATTCCTTTCGAAAAAAGAAAAAGAAAAAAGAAAATCAAACAGAAATAAATCAATCAAATCAATCAAACCATCTCTTTGTTCCTTGAGAGAAACTCACTTATTCTTCTCCTCCAGTTCTCTGCTAGCTTGGCTCCTGAATTTGGGCAGCAGCTGCTGTAAGAGCTCTTTCACGTCATTACGGTCCTGCTTCTGGGCCGCAGACCCGTCACGGTTTGCAAAGTGGAACTTGGTGCTGGACCCGTTGTGGAGCAGGATCTGAAGCTGGACCTTGGAACTGGTGTCCTGACTGATTCTTTGTTCTGATGAAAGAATTTAAATAAAAATACCAGTATTTAAATGACATGAACTTAAAGATAGAGACCAGTTATGGTTGTATTGTGATAGAAACGTCGCGGAATCGATCAGAAAAGGTTGATCATTTAGCATATAAGTATTAGTGTGTACATACCAATAGATAAACTAATTTACCAAATATATCAATTAGTAGGCGGTTTCCCGGCAAAATTGTAATCATCATGTATTAGTCAAAACATATTCTATCACACGATTGTTAATAAGAGCTTCCATTTGATTTTTTGAAATTGGGGCATTTCCAATACTGGTCTTTACATGTACCTTTAAGCTCTTGCTAGAACCAATTAAAAAGGAGTAAATGTAGAGTGTTAAATGTATATAATAGGGAGATGCGAGTTGGGAGATGCGGCATGTTCACTTGGTCACTCTCTGTCTTCACCTACAAACTGACTGAGGTAGACCCCGGTTCGAAACTGAGTCACGTCTTTCGGATGGCGACGTCAAAGGTCAGTCCCCAAACCCATTTTACCATCACCTTTAATCTCTATCTTTATCAATATGAGTATGTAAATTATTGAACAACAGAAATCTTGTGATCCTGAAATGGATCCTATCTACAGGAGCAACTTTTACAGGCCATCTATTGGGTGAAATAACCACAGGTTTGGTTCTAAACTTACGCTTGACATCTGCGTAGTAATGGCTGATGGTGAAGACCTCTTTATTGTCCTCCTGCCATGCCAGACGTTTGCCCATGAGATACAGGCTACCATTGCTCTTCCTGCTGCGGACCTGGGCCACCACCAGCAACACTTCCTCCGATGACGTGGCCATGATTGAGGATAGTCAACAGCCTTTGAGATACAGATAGCATGTACAAACATTACCAAGATGGAAATGTACTTGAGTCAACTGGACACTGTCTCTATTGTCAGAGATTTAGTTTTGTCAAGATTTTAGGTTGTTGATTTTGAAGAGACAGTCTAGTCTCCCAATACAAATTTTCATTACCGTATTTACGTTACTGCCAAAAAATTCTCGCCTTACGTTACAACTTTAAATTATGATGAGCAGGTTCCACATAAAAAGTTACCCTTTTTCACCATCGACTTTTATTTTCAAATCAGTTTTTGTTATGATCCAAACAAAGAAGTCTGGGGTCAGGAGCCCATTATTGCAAGATTGGTTCTGTGTGTGTGGAACTGTGGATCTTAACAAAAACTGTTTGTTATAGCAAAACTGAGACTAGTTAGTAAGACTCTAGGCGTTAATTCAGAATCATATCCATACTTTTGACACATAACTCCGGCATGGAGATACCCTACTAAAACATACTAAAAAAATCAACTAAATCTTCCACTCAATATTTCAGATAATGGTCATGATTTAAAAGTTGTAAGGTTACTTACCTGAACATTTGTGTCAGTTTTTTTATCTTCTTTTAAGTATTACCTCCCAAAACGAAGACATAATACAAACTTCTCACAGGTTACACGCAAACCACTGCACAATACAATTTCATACCTTCTAGCACACCGACATTGGGGTGCGGGAGAGACTAAAGTTAGTGACTGTATTCTCAAATCCTCATTAAATTCATGTGAGTAATTCATCATTATGGTCGCTAACTTCATGCACGCTCGCAACTGCACCCCATCGTCAGAACAGTATGCAATTGGAAAAATATCTCAAAAAAAGGTTAGAAAATTGACATGAAGCAGGAAATAAAAGAAACGTAACAACTATTAAATCATGACCATTATTTGGACAGTTGATAAAGGTCAAGATTTAGTTGATTTTTGTTAGAGGTCTATTAATACTTAGACTAGTAGGGTATCTCCACACCAGAGTGACAGGGCAAAGTATGGATATGATTCTGAATTAGCGCCAGACTCTAGTCCAAGAGAGTAAGAGCATCAACCAAGAGAGGCAAAATTTGGCTGGGAAATTTTCATCTGCAAATTTTTCAACGACCGTCGTTTATTTTGTTCTTTTTAAGCTCGATCTAAAGACTGTCCAATATTGAAAAAAATGAATATGGGAGACATTCTCTAGTATTACTCTCCCAAATCAGTACTGTCGTCATCATCATTATTTCCAGCTCTCGGGATCGAGAGATGGGCTCAAACTAAGCTTGGCCCTTCGCGCTCAGTACCCGCCAGCGCATCAGGCGCAAGTCACGCACTGCCGACTGGTTTCATCGAGAAAAAGATTAAGGTAAGCCGAGAGTTACCCGACCGACTCCTGCACAGCCGCGCCGTCGGTAAGTCATGCCATTGCCAGCGCTGCGCTAAACACGAATAGAGTCTAGAGTCTATAAAAACTTCCAACAGCCGATGAAGATCGACATCTAATAGCTTGCTGTCATTAAAAGGATTATCATAGACAAGAATTGATTTCCCACTCAAAATGACTTACCAAAAAATCATTCAGAAAACAAAAGACGACGAATTATAGCAAAGAATATTCTTTCATTCAATGTTTTCGCACTTTAAGCAGGACCATGTAAGTCGCCATCTTATATCTGACGTCATAATGGTCTTCAAGAGCGCCAGCTTTTGCTCTAAATTTGTATAATGATTAAGAGGCGTTATTACTGGACTTTGTCAAAGTTTGTGTCAAAATTATCAAAATTGATTTTATATAATGTAGACCGACTATATTTGGAACACGGTAGTTACTATTATTCTGAAAATAATGAAACAATAAAACAGAGTCTACTGTTTTCCCTCAAGCGAAACCCCAACCCGAGTCCATGCACCTGTCGTGTAGTGTTTCTATGACGACGGGACTTTTGTTTACTCCGGTCGCTCCGATATCTGTGCAAAGCTAGCATTGCATACACAGATCTCTCCCGCATAACATGATAGCGTAGAGACGGAAACATATCCAAGCGAATAAACCGACTTCAAACTTCGTTAAATTTGTTTCTTTTAAGTTTTGGAATAAGTTCGAAGAATGACGACAACGTTACCATCATTGGAAGGTATGTTACTCCAAATATCCTTGAATTATTCGGTGGAAATGTGATGTGTGGACGAATAGTAGTACTAGCTGCATGTATAGGAGATAAATTTTGATCGGGTACTTTACTGCCTGGTATTGGTAGAGTTCTTTAACTTTCAGTTTAAGGAAGATGAAGTAAAATGGATGTGTAAGTTTAATTCATGATTAATTATTACTCTTGAGTTTCATTGCATATTAATTATGTTAAAGATGTGTAATATCTGTTGTTGATTTTGATATAGCTGAGGAAAACTCTAATAAAAGGCCTAGGATTTAACTTTGAAGTTTAAATTAATAAGTTTGGTTGACACTAATTCTCATCAGTCTTACTCTCATTATCAATGACTGAAGATATGGAAGTTTTAAAAATGAATGTAGGCCTACATATTTGATTTTATTCACATTTTATTCACATTTTCTTCTCATCAAGCCCTTCTTGGGAAGGAAAAGAAGAGCAATGTCTCATTTGGAACGACGGCCCACAGACCTCTCTTTCCCGCCAGCCTACCAGTAAACAGGATTGGAAATGGGATGGCTCTAGACACAAAACCAAACAGAGGACCTGGTTCTTATGATAATGCAGAGGTAATTATATTTTACCAATTATATGTTACATTAATACTAGTATGGTTAAGATAATGATAGCAGTGATGAAATGTCTCATTGATAATGAAAAACTGTATATACACTGTATTGACAATAATTATTATTGATACATGTGATGATTGATATACATGTTTTTCTAAATTATTGAATCAATGATATAATATGGTGATGGTAGTATTGATATACAGTACTTTACAGACGTGATGTGCTTAATATATACAAATACAAAAATGCTTAAAATTCAAGTTTTGGGGTTCCATATGTAATACAGAAATTCATTATTCCATATTGGTGTTAAATATAATTGCCTAGACCAAGAAAGCATTCGGTTCAGGAAACTGTGTTTGACTTCAAGATTATTTTCTTCTTTCATGATTATAATTAGATTTCTAATTTTGCCACTGTACTGCTTCCTTCTTCGATGCATGCCAACTGTGGTATATTCCTGACACATAATTTATTTAACTAACAATTTTAAATTTTAAAACTGCAACTAGCAAGAGATTTCATTGTTCTTTTCTTGTTCTTGTTTTGAACAGAAAACCACATCTATGTATGATGTAGACCACCAGGTTACTAGCAAGAAGGGTTATACAATGGGAGCCAGGACAGGACCAAGGATAAGGACAGAATTTCAAGTGAGTATTTTTTTTTAACTTCAACTTGATCTTTATGCCGGAGAAAAAAGAAAGAGAGAAAAAGCAAGTGAGACAGAAATAGGCAGGCAGATCAGCAACTGTGGACTATAGTAGACGTAACAGAAGCAAACATAAATATTATATTTGAAATATATTAACAAACAAATAGAGAATGGATAAGAGTAAATAAACGTGAACAGACAGGGAGAAAAGGTTAGAGAACAAATCTTGCTTCTTACATTATTTGGATTCTTTTTTTGAACATCTTTTGATTTAAATTAGGAGTTAACATTGTATTTCATTTGCGATGTTTGACATTTTTAAATGTCATTCCAAATGAAAGGATTTTAGTAGAAGCTATTTGACTGAACTGTTCAATAGAACAATTTTATCACTAATTTAATAGAATAGTCACATCTAAGTAAGCAACAGTTATACATTTATAAGTTTATTTTGCTCTCATTTGATTTATGCATTATAATTATGATCAACAGTATGATTTAAGAATTATGACAGATTATTGATTTTGTACCTTTTGTTTGTCCCTCAGACAAAAACGCCATGTCCTTCTGCCTACCAAACGAAATGGTCCGCGCCTAAGACCTTTGATACTTCCAATAAGCCATTTGAAGTCGGAGCAAACAGATTCTACAGAAACACAGTCGATCCTGAACTAACACCAGGGTAAGTGTTTGGTTTACCTCAGGAATATCAGGTGTTTCACAAAGACCAAGATCAACTTTAAGTTGGGATTTAACTATGGCAGGCCATTCGTACGGCTACAATGTAGTTCCTTGAAACCATTCCTGGCATTGGTTTCTCAAGGCAGGGACATATAAATCATGGTCACAAATCTACAGAATATACAATTTTTGATATTTCATTATTGAAGGAAAAAATATTATCTAAAGATTATTGAGAGATCAATAGTGAGAGCAACCAGTGGCATGAATGGCCTGCCATAGTTAAGTCCAACTTAAAATCGATCTTACTCCTTGTGAAACACCCCCCACCCCCCCCAGGTATCACCATTCTTCTCCGAGAGCACTGAAATTATCAACATTTTTTGAGCATTTTCTTTGACACTTGTAACCTTTTGGGGGATTCAGAAAAGAGTCGAAAGAATAAAATTCTATCTATAAATTCTGTGGTTACTATATAGTCACTACAATGATTTCCATGGGGGCCTTTGAGTGACATGCCAGTAGGAAAGTATCTGTAAGTTATCAAAGTTGAATGAGCATATGTACGCAGTGAAATACAGTGTGTATATTCATATAAAGTAAAGTCAGCAATAAATCCCTACTGTATAAGCAGGCATGGAAAACGACATGGCAATAGAATATTTCCCCGTTATATCTAAAGTCCAACATCTCATTGTGTCAGTGTGACATTCAATTAACTTTAAATGGCTATCACAGATTTCTGTTCTTGAACTCATTACATTTTGTCATTATCTATATTCGGATATTCATTTTTTTATTTTAGAGCCGTTTTTATATGTGTAGTTTTAATAATCTCTTGATTGTATTTTCTTTTTTTCTTTAAATAACAGGGCTGGAACTTACGAACACAATGTGCCAAGGAACAGGAAAGTGGCTTACCACGGAACATTTGGAGGACCGCAGCTTCTCAAGATCCCGCCAACCGATGGCTACCTCATGCCAGAAGACTGCAAAGGAACAACGCAAAAGAGTCGTCTCATGACATACAAGGAGAAGAGGAAATTCGCGATCCGTGAAGCCTACCTGAGTTTGTACTTTTGAGGATGCGACAGCTTATTTTTATGGACAATTAAAAGACACTTCGGTTTACTTTGAGGAGCTGCAATATTCTGAACAACGTAATTTTCAACGTGTATTTCTAGCTGTTCTTCTTGGGAAATCATCCTTTTCTTCTGTGATTTGGTTTTTTTTTTCACAAAAAATGGAATGTTTTCAATGATTTTCTATCTCACTTCTGGCTGGAACAGAGTTAAAACGATAATGACAATTGTGATATGTAATGCCCATAAGAAGCAATATATACATAAATATGAGAAACACTTTCTATATATATATATCCAATTTTGTTTTTTTCAACTTTGTAGATCTACAACCATCATGTTATGCCATCTCTTGAATTGTTATTTAAATCAGGAGTTTGTGTCAAATCTCAATTAAGAGAGGGGTAGAGAGAGGGGAGAGACTGTGATTTGAAAGGTGGTCGCTTTTGATGACATGCATCTACCAGCCTTCCTTTTTTCCTTTTTTTAAGAAAAATTAATTTAGGGTTACTCTTCCTTGTTCTCTCTCTCCTCATCCTAAATGTTTACCTTCTTTCTGTCGCCCTCTATCTCAATCACCTCCAATTTCTTTCTCTTTCACCTCTTTCCTGATCTATCTATCACAGAGAAGAACTCCTTTCCATATTTGATAGTTATATGTACCAGGTACTCAAATAATGATCAATACCATGCTGAAATGTACCTCACAAAGACATAAATGTGTAAATATTGTACAAATATTATATATTAATAAATGTTATTGAACTCAACAAGACAAGAAATGGTTGAAGTGTGTTCTTTTCGTTTTTATTCAAGTGTTATTTATTTCCTGAAATAGTTTGCTGTTTCGTTCCAAATCCTACAAAGAAACTTAGGAGCCTTGATCAAATAATAGATAAATTGAAGACACATAATACAGGTGTATGTACATATGAAAAGTCATGTAGAACACATCATTACAACACACGGCCAGCACCAACCTTGACTTAAAACACTAAACTAGTTTGAGAAGAAAATCTACTCCTGGGCCCTGTTTCAAAAAACTTGATATCAATAACAAAAACAAAATAACTAAGAGAAAATTGCACTCGGCCAATCAAATACCACCATTTCAGTAGCTTATAACAGTTAATGTAACTTGTTATAGATAACAAGTTTAATGAAACAGGGCCCTAGTATTCTGTTAGATCCATCAGGATGACATTCATATTGAGGAATAATTAAAAACAAGTAGCAAAGAGGGTCAATGACATCATTCAGGGGGTCATACTTCCTCATATTTATGGCTTTTGAACACATGAATGAATTAAACATTGTTTTGAATAATCTTGACCTAAAATGTATTTGTAATTTCTTTAAAAGAAGTATGCACACTGAATCACAATGATACTGGAGTCTTTCAAAAAGGCAATTCCTAATAACCTTTCAAAAAAGTCATTGCTGCCACGAGGAAACATTAAATATTTTAAATTCATAAATAAATGAAAAAGAAAAGAGAGGTCAATCCTACTATAATATTTGTCGTACCTAACATTTAAATTTCTTTCCAAAGAGCTGATATTTGATTATAGAAGGTCTGCAAATTTGAGAAATAGGAAATCCTCATAAACAAAGTGAAAAGCAAAGAAAGAAGTCAAGGAATATTTCCTGTATGGAGATGTCTCTGAATCTAAAAAGTTGGTTTTTGTCTTTGTCTATGCAGTATTTCCTAATCGATCATGCTGAATGGTCATAAGACGAGAACAAGTCCGAGTGACTACCGGTATCTGTTTCCCTGACACAAAAGTTTGGGGTTTCTTTTCATGAAAAAGTATGCAAGCAGAGAGGAAGTATTGGCTACTGTAAGCCATGATTTTGTTTACAATGACATTCCCAAATCCCCCAAAAATCACATCTTTTCAAGAAAGGGTATGGGCCGTATTATCCGTATATGAGCTTAGCACGTCTGAGGGGTAGAGAGAGGTTGGAGACTGTAATTTGAAAGGTGGTCGCTTTTGATTACATGCATCTACCAATAGCTCCAAAAGAAAAAATTTCATCCTTTCAAGAAAGGGTAGAGGCCGTATTATCCGTATATGAGCTTAGCACGTTTGAGCGAGTAACTTGTTTGACAAAGCTTAAAGCATATAAACATTGTTGCTACCAATGATCATGTTATTCACAATATAACCAGCGTTTCTAACAATGGTTATGAAAATAAAACACACGGAAGTGCCTTAATGGGAATACTGGAGTTCTGGTAATAGAGAACATGATAAATTATTTAAGACTGCCCTAAAACGACATATACCAAAGTTTTATTTAAAAAAGCGAAAATAACACGAGAGAGGGGTATTTGATGTATGAAAAACAGGGATACCAATCTGATCAAGCCTCAAGAACAATATATTGTCCCATATGTGCATATCTATGTGGGGCAGCTTTCATTGACTTCAAGCACGTTTTCATTTTTTCCTTGACAAATAAATAACTACATACCGGTATGTAATTCACTGATTGATACATATTATCCGTTGAGACTTGAGAGCTAGAAAGGCATTAACTTTGCATTAAAGTATAGGATTAATGTCCTTCTTGCTCCCAAACGACTGTCAACCATGCACAATGACTTTTAAGCCGGTTTCTGTCAACAAGCCATTTCCTTCCAGAACGCAAGACTACCATCAAAGTGCACCAATCATCAAAATCTGTTGTAAAACGTGAGCTTCAAATATTTATTTCTACAAAAAGACAGTGCGGTTCAAAAACGCTCGCAATGAACTGCCTTGTCGAGTAGAGTAGTTATGCAAAGAACAAAAGTCGGTCTTGAGTCCTGCACCAGTCCCACATGAAGGATTCTATGTTTTCCTTTCTTAATATTACTTTATCGTTTACCTATAGAATGACGGGAGAAAAATATTCTAGGTTGATTTGTACATCATCTACCGTACCTATACACATGTTATTTTGTCAGGTGATTGCTACACTTAAAGCCCCTCTGCACTAGTTTGGCCAGGAGGATTAGACCTCCCTGCATGGTCACAGACAGGTGGTTATCTCATCAAAAAAGCTCTCAATCAATATAAGAAAAAGGGGATCATAGTGGACCAATGGTCACCGATTAGACTTTATTTGCTATATAGAGGGCGCAGGTAACTAAAAGTAGTGCAGTGGGGCTTTAATATTGTTGGGAATGGTGTTTAAGGGTGGGTATAGGCCCTCGCTAGGCCAACATCTGCTGTTGAAGGCTTTCAAGTCTACCCTCTACGGTGGCTAAGTTGTTCTGCCAGTTGACCAGATGCTCTCTAAGCTGCTGCCATTGCTGACGACCGAACGTCCGATGCGTCACAAAGCTAAGGAGAGATATAATACAGGCTATCAATTAGGATTTTATATTTTCTTGAAGTGTAGAACTGAAATTTATATACACAGTGAAACTTGTCTATAAAGACCACCCAATGGAGACAAGAGAAGTGGTCTTTGTAGACAGGTTCCTAAAATTCAAGTTTCAATGAGAAACCATTTTCAAGGGTAACCAAAAATGTGGTCTTTGTAGACAGGTGGTCACTAAAACAGGTTTGACTGTATTTTGCATTGCAGTCACTGCCTTAACACCATTTTCTCTCATCTGAACAATGTTGCCAAGTCTCTTTAAATTACATGAGAACCAACACTAATCTCCCTCCCTCCCTCCCTCTCTCTCCCTCTCTTTCTTGGACAATCTTAACAATTTTGTTTTCGTCAACAAAATATCTGTCAGTCTGACAAAAGGAAATGGAGGTTCTTTGGGGGGGTAGGGGTATTTAGAGGGCTTTAAAGATATTTTATACAGGGATGCCAGTTAGAATTGATCAGAGGGCCTGAAAATCACCTAGAATGAGCTATTTTGTACACTAAAAAGCCTAAACTGTGGTAAGAAAAGAACCTGAATTGAGGCTATTGCCTGAAACTGGCATCCCTGTGTATAGCATGGGGGCATGTCGCCTTTTTCTCTCATTAAATTCTAAGCATTGCTGATAACTCACCTGATGTTTACTTTGTGCTGTAGCTGATCAATCTTTGCCTTGGCCATCTTCGATTTTACAACTGGGGAAAATAAAGAAAAATAAGAAGAAATTAAACCTAGAAATATGGCAATATATTATATTTCCACAAAATCATTAAAACAGTAAAAAGTGTACAATAATGCAGGCTTTAAACAAAAATGCATAAGGAACGAAAGCTGAAAAAAGGTATATGTGGGGGACTAGCAAAGGCCCAAGGCCTATCAAGGGCTTATCCACAGCAAGGTTGGGATAAAAAAATAATAATCAAGCTCATAAATTATACAATCATTTAGAACAAAATATAGGACAATGCCAAAATATATGACAAATATAGCTGTTGGGCTAGATTCCCAAAACTTCCCTACCAAAAGATAATTGTCATGTAAAGTTTTGGTCAGGACTCCAAAGACACTTTACAGATTATTTTTGTTATCATAGTTCACTTAATAGTAAGCATAAGCATGAACCTTTAACCCCTTTTAGCAGTCCTAGAAGCTATCCTGTGATGATGTGACGTGCATCAGTGTGTGGCACCATAGTGAATTTCACATACAGTTAACAACTAAATTATTCATACCCCTTGTAAATTTGATGTTTTTTTGTGTTTTTCGTAACTCAATAATCAAAGGTGGGCTGGTTCGATGTGGTTAAATTGGGGCCATTGTTGGATACTGTTAGATGCAAGCTGTATGTCAAATTATCAAGATACTTAAATAGAGACAAATCAATTTTTCACATAATCAAAATCATATATAAAACTTGTTAAGGGTTGTGAATAATTTAGTTGTCTACTGTATATACAGTGAAAAGTGAGCGTGCACAGTGGAAGTAAAACTAGCTCATATCAATATTTCTACATGTAACTTGTTCTCAATAACTAAGTTTTAGGAAGCTGTCCTGATGCACCTGATGCACCTATCACGATTGACTGCTATCAGTCCATTGCCTTGATATGTACTTTGTGCTCCTGTTTAGTAATACGTCTTGCGGCCCATGGGATCGCTGATCTCCGAAACAGCGGAGAAAGAACAAGAACAACAAGAAGAAGATGCTTACCATCGATGACGAATCCTTCAACATCATCTTGTGACATCTTGAGCTCTTGTTGGAGAGTATCAAAGGAGATCTCCTTCACGTCTACAGCCATTCCCATGAAGGTCAGGATCCTCATCTTCTTCATCATTTCATCATGAGATAGACCTACATGGAAAATAAGAATAATAATGATAACAGTGAGTGAATAATAATAAAAATGACATTTATAGGGCCCTTTATCAGGTGTTTCTACGCGCACAGGTGGAACTGTCTAACTCAGTATAACTATTCAACATGTTCAATAGCTTAAAAGCAACAAAATAAAATAAATATTACTAATACAATACAATTCAGTTAAATCGAATAAAAATACTTGTGTGCGCTCCAGTATACTATAACTGAATAAAAAGGTGGGATTTGAGACTGTCCCAGAGGGTAGGGGCAATCAATAAAAAGGCCCGGTCACCATAATGGGTTTTTGTTTGTGGGTCGTGATTTAATTGCATGGAGGAAGATGAACGGAGGGATCTGGCAGAAGAGGAGGATCGAGTTCTTGTATAGTGCTCATGTCAGTCACACTTGACACTCTCGCCCTCCGCGATTTTACCTGGCTTTAGTATGGATGCCATTATGGCACTCTAGCGTTTCAAGAAATCAATTCCTGTCAAGTACCCATCAACCTCACATGGGAGGAGTGTGGCAAATGTAGATTAATGTCTAGACCATGACACCTCTACCACAGTTTTTAATAATGAAGTATGGTTAAGATACTAAAACAATTTCATGAAGTTAAAAAAAGCAATTGTTCTGCTCAATAGAACAATAACATTGCCCCCAATCTCTCACACACCAAGATTTTTTTTTAGTCTCTCACTTCTCGGCATGACCTCCTGTAGATAGCACATCTCATAATTAAAATGACCACAACATTTCATATCTATACCTCAATCTCTTCCTTTATATTACATAATTCACATATCTATAAAGCACAATCAGTTATGAACCTTCATACTACAAGATGGATGTAAAATCATGAATTCGACATCAAATCATAAAGAGACTCCAGGCTATAAAGTCACCTAAAACCATGGCCCAAAATCACAAAAGACTCTTTTGCTTATGTAACATTCAGGACGTAGACCATTCTTGCTTTACCTCTAAAAATAATGTTCCTAACTCACCCAATCCTTTGATGAAATCTTGATTTGCATTGTAGAAATTCAGGTAGTCTTCTAACCTGCCTGAGACAAATATCGTCAAGAGCTGCAAGATGATGAGAAAAGAAGTAAAATTCATTGGAATGAAGCTCATGAGATAAAAATGAAGGAGATATTGTCGAAGGTGAGCCCTTCATCTTCACTTACAAACCGTGGCATTTTATATAAATGTTGATCTTGCAGGCATGAAAAGTGCTGTTCATAAAAAACACTGAAAAACTTTCGCGAGCGGGGGGAGGGTGTGGGAGGGGGGTATCCCCCCTTCAAATTTTTCCGAATTTGGGGTTCAGAATTGTACAATCTAGTGCATTTTGTTGTGAGATATTTAACCTCATATTCAATGAGAATCTGGATTAAGATAATAATAATAATAGCTAGTTCTTATATAGCGCTTTTCAAGACCGAAGGCCCTCTCAAAGCGCTTTACAGATATATGTTATTACCCCGGTTATCGGATTCAGGCTTACCTGCACACAATGTATGCACATTCTCCACTCCCTTGGGAGCATTCCAGCCAGGCGTCATTTTTACATGCGCACACTTGCTAATCTAAGCACATTAACTTTCG
>BEXV01001307.1:59740-75051 GCA_003118195.1 Hemicentrotus pulcherrimus
GGTTCAAATGTTTATACTTCTTTGTTTATTACGCTGAATAAAGATGATACTTATATGTACATGGAGGTTTAGAAATCCGAGTCTATGATGATTTTCAAAATTGCCAAATTAGAAACATTAGATATACCAGATATAAAGTCAGCAATTCAGCGCTGACATCAATTTTATAGGGATTCTTTCAATTAAAATGAAATGAATTCCCAGATGAATTTCAAATATTTTCATGTGTGCTGATAGAGGGAAAAAAAATGCAACTCACTTATTACTTTAGAACAAATTCATTTCATGCTCTCAGTTCTAGACGCATGATGCCATGATGATTCGTTTGTCCAAATGTATGTTTGGAAATTCTGAGGCTATAATACTGTCATGTACATGTGTATGAATAGTGAAATTGATAAAGGTTGTCACTTTCAAACTATCCCTCAAAAGGCACATTCATCTGCTCAATGGCATACCGGTATCTTTATCAAACTTTCTTGTGATTCTTTCAGTGCGGTCAGCTCCCTGAAGATTCTGGAGGTCAATGAAGACGGCAAGTTTGTGCGTCTCTTCAATGCTTCGGGAAACGAGGATGTAGAGATAGGTGGCTTCCTCATTCAGCAGAATATCGGAGGTCACCCCGTTGCCGTGTTCCGCTTCCCTCCCAGAACACGATTCAGGCCAGGATCTGTAATAACGGTAAGACCAATGAGGGTATTAATATATGCGAAGGTCCCTATCTGCTACAGCAACACACTATCCCCTCTCTCTCTCTCTCTCTCTCTTTCCAGGGAAGAACATTGATTGCCATCTTTGACAGTGTCTAGATGTCTGATTATTGCATCATGATCTTAACTTACCATTTTCATATACATGTACAGGAGTATATCATTGTGCTGTTTATACTGTTTTAGATGTTCAGAATTGCCATTTTGATTTATTTCTGTTACTTTTGTTTATAACATTTATAAAAAATGAGAACGATCCTGTATAAAGAATATATTTGGATCCCATGCAGTCAACAAAATGATTTGTGGTGTGAGTTTTTTTACTGTATGAAATGAAATGTTAGTACGACTCAGTCTGTAGTTTTAGATGCTGCTTTTAAGTATCGGCTTGCATGGTGATGTAGATATGCAGTCAACCTTTTCGAAACGTTGAGCCCCTCTTATAACCCATCCTCTCCAACCAGCGCTAAAGTTCTCTTTAGAACTATAAGCTCAAGAAAGATTACCAACAGTCCTTTTCAGGACTCCCCAATCCTCCCCCTTTCTACATGGTGCAACCATAAGCTCCTGTATATCTGCAGTTTTGTATTTCTATCAATAAACTGATTTTTATTGTATTTGAATGTGTATATATAGGTTTGGGCAGCATCCAGTCGAGCCCACCACAACCCACCTACAGACTTCCTCTGGAGGGAGCAGCATAAATGGGGGACCGGACCAGAATGCACCTCTATACTGTGTAAACCTAATGGGCAGGTAGGTCACTATATGTCATGTTTACCGTCTTCCCAATTGAAAGAGTAGGAAAGTCTAGCTAGTACGAATCATTATCAATAAAGTGGATACTAGTTATCGTAGGCCTAGTATCCAATAAGTTTGTTGATAATAATTTGTACCTTGTAGAGCTGAGGGTGTCAAAAGATTTTAAGTTGCAAATAATGATTACGAGTCGATAAATATGATCATAGCAAATAATTTGTTGAACTTATTGTTAGGTTTGTAATGTTTGAAAAATGCATAAAGGCTGTAATAAAGAATTCAAAAGATAGCAACATTGTCCATTGCACCTGTTACTTCCAACATTCTTTTGCTTTCTGGCTCTTAACAGACGATATCGTGAATTTCCAAAAAAAAACGTGTTCTTGAATTGCACTTTCAGAATCATTTAGGAACCATGCCATATACATATACGTGTCATTTTAATGACCCTCTTTCAAAGAATTAAAGTTCATCCTCTGTAACCTTTCCATGTGATTACAGGCTATTGCATGGACCACTGCTGCCCATCGCTTTACAAAGACTGCACAATGCTACGACGGTGATACGGATAGTTCGGCAGGTCATGACATCTTAGACGTAGAGTACGAGGGACGAGCGTCCAACCCTCATCCTGAATTTGAGGTGGAGATAGACGGCAAGCCTGTCACAGTCCTGAAAAGGTCAGTAATGGTTAAACCCTGCAATATTCCTTGTTGAAATATTCAGTAAAATTGCCCTCATTTAATGGTCTGGTTTTATCTCTATTTCCTTAGAGCCCAAAAAATGTAACAGATGCTTGAGCAGATAGAAAGTATATTTGCCCCACTTTATACATTTATTTGGGGATACTTTTTGAGAATTGTTGGAAGAACTTTGAAAATAGAATATTAGCATTGATCCTTAAATCGTTAAAGNGCTCAAGAAAGATTACCAACAGTCCTTTTCAGGACTCCCCAATCCTCCCCCTTTCTACATGGTGCAACCATAAGCTCCTGTATATCTGCAGTTTTGTATTTCTATCAATAAACTGATTTTTATTGTATTTGAATGTGTATATATAGGTTTGGGCAGCATCCAGTCGAGCCCACCACAACCCACCTACAGACTTCCTCTGGAGGGAGCAGCATAAATGGGGGACCGGACCAGAATGCACCTCTATACTGTGTAAACCTAATGGGCAGGTAGGTCACTATATGTCATGTTTACCGTCTTCCCAATTGAAAGAGTAGGAAAGTCTAGCTAGTACGAATCATTATCAATAAAGTGGATACTAGTTATCGTAGGCCTAGTATCCAATAAGTTTGTTGATAATAATTTGTACCTTGTAGAGCTGAGGGTGTCAAAAGATTTTAAGTTGCAAATAATGATTACGAGTCGATAAATATGATCATAGCAAATAATTTGTTGAACTTATTGTTAGGTTTGTAATGTTTGAAAAATGCATAAAGGCTGTAATAAAGAATTCAAAAGATAGCAACATTGTCCATTGCACCTGTTACTTCCAACATTCTTTTGCTTTCTGGCTCTTAACAGACGATATCGTGAATTTCCAAAAAAAAACGTGTTCTTGAATTGCACTTTCAGAATCATTTAGGAACCATGCCATATACATATACGTGTCATTTTAATGACCCTCTTTCAAAGAATTAAAGTTCATCCTCTGTAACCTTTCCATGTGATTACAGGCTATTGCATGGACCACTGCTGCCCATCGCTTTACAAAGACTGCACAATGCTACGACGGTGATACGGATAGTTCGGCAGGTCATGACATCTTAGACGTAGAGTACGAGGGACGAGCGTCCAACCCTCATCCTGAATTTGAGGTGGAGATAGACGGCAAGCCTGTCACAGTCCTGAAAAGGTCAGTAATGGTTAAACCCTGCAATATTCCTTGTTGAAATATTCAGTAAAATTGCCCTCATTTAATGGTCTGGTTTTATCTCTATTTCCTTAGAGCCCAAAAAATGTAACAGATGCTTGAGCAGATAGAAAGTATATTTGCCCCACTTTATACATTTATTTGGGGATACTTTTTGAGAATTGTTGGAAGAACTTTGAAAATAGAATATTAGCATTGATCCTTAAATCGTTAAAGAAATATGTCTATGTATATTACCTTTTCAGCTCAAAATGGGTCACTGGCAAATGGAAGCAATACATGTTGCTTTCTTGACATTTGCTTTGAAGTAAAGCTGATTGATTTTTGCCTCCATTCCAAAAAAACCTGATCCTAAACTCTTTGAAATGTGAAACATGCAATATCAATATCAGGAAGTTTGAAATGCTGCCCTCTCGTGATTAGAGGTCTATGAATAAATAAATTATATAAAATGAATAATATTAATGCTTATAATTGATTTGTAATGTTTTGTTGGAAACATGAATAAATTTGAAATCTTGAAATCTTAAAATATATACTGGAACAGCAACTGAAACGATACTAAAACTAAACTCTCAGTCCCCTACATAGAAGTTAGTGAGTCATTTTGTTTTGGTCACTTTTTTAATATATTTTTTTTATTTATCAAAAATGTAAAAGGAAGAGCTTGGTTTTGACATTATCTTCAAAATTACCCCCTTACATGAAGTATTGTTTGGAGCAAGTAGCTAAGGCATTAAGAGATGTACTTCAACAGAAGAAAAACCTTCTGGCTTAGTAATTGTGAAATTATAAGCTCTATAATCAGCTTGAAAGATGTACTTAAATCTTAGATGAGTAACACGAGAGGCAAATTACACTAAGCAAAAAAGAAAATGGACACTATTTATGATTATGATTTTCAAATAAATATTTAATAGTAAAAGAATTATTCCTCTTCAAGATGATATGCAATTGGAATCATACTTTCACACATGAGTGACCATAGCCATTTCACAATGTTCCACATTATATGTAGATATTAAAGGTATCACAAAGTAGCCTTGTCTATTTATCTCACAATATTGTAATACACCTATATACTATCAATTTGTTGCTATAATTTGCATTCTTTTTCGTGCCTTTGCAGGGAAAAGCAGGACCCCCCTTCCCTCTCCCCAGCCAAGCACCCCCATGGGAACTACAGCGGGGAGGCTGCCCACCCCTCCACCAGGCAACCTAGGGTACTCACCAACGGCAATGATAACAGCAGCACATGCAGACAGACCAGGTCCCAGAACTCTAAACCAGTACCAGATCCTGTTCCTGGTAAGTGCATGTATATAACTATAGTCACGATTCTGTTTGGGTTAAAAGCAAGATTATACTGCTGCAACGTTAATCCTGTATGTACGTTTCTTTATGCTTAATGCTTTCTTTATGCTTAAGATTGTTCAGCACAAAATGTGGTAAATGGTGTATTTTAACTCTGTTTGGGTAAACTGATGTATATTATTTTTCTCATTCAGTTTGCATGCATTTGATTTTATTGGGGGTTGTTGTTATTTGTGGACATGTCCAGTGTTCAGCACTGTCGGGTCGTTAAGTCATGTTAAAATTGTGAGTTAATGAGTTAATGCCCTTCTAGATTCAAACAGACATTAATACTTTAAACTTTGATCAGATAAATAGCCACTAGGAAGATAGACCTATGTAGGCCTAAGTTAGATTAAGACAAATAAATGAAGACGGGGAAAAAAAAGGAAGATTCATGATCGTTTTACTTCCTCGGCATAACAATATCATTTTGCTTGTTCCCTTCCAGGTGAGCTGTATTCAGGTTCTGGGGCCCCAGGTAGCCGAATGGGATCTGCAGCACTGAGGAAGTCTGCCCCGTCATCTGCAGGGAGCTCAAGGGTAAGTACTTAAAGCCATACTGTACTAGAATTGCTACTGCAAAATCACCTTCTAGTGTTGAAACTATTTGGACTGTTTAAGAAGTTCTATTTTTTTTTCTAAAAACAGTTGCTTTTTTTAAATCATGTGTATCTATGATTATGATAAGATTTGTATGCCTAATTAATGAATGAAACAAAAGTCAAAATTCTACTCATTTCGTTTCATTCATGACCATTGTCCAAAAACTTGGAAGTCCATACAGGAATAATTAGGATAATTAGCAAGCTTTTCTTTCATCTTTGGATTAATCATTTGATATTTGGTTGTATGTTGTATTTATAGGGTGGTGGAAGCATCCGATACAGCTCTCAGCCAAGCCCCTTTGCGTCACCTCACCAACAGTACCACTCCCAACTTGGACAATTGGACGGTGGGCAGAAAGTGAGCTTCAAGCCTCCCATGCCACGCCCACCTGTAATCTCATCTTGGTGAGATGGAGGCCACACCCTCTTTCTCAATTACCTGTTATCAAATGTTGGTTAGATGGATGGAGTCCACTCCCTATTTTCCCGCAACCATATATACTACACCCACATCTTGCTATGTCTTGGTGAGATGTAGGCCACTTCCCATATTAACGATGTGTCACTCCATCCTATTTAATCAACTTGGTGAGATATAAGCCACACCCTCTTTCTCAGTTACCGTGTGAGCTACACCCATGTGTTGCTATGTATTGGTGAGGTGTCAGCCATTCCCCTAGCATCGGGGGTGGGCGGGGGGTACTCACATATTTAGACATACAGCGGTGCGCGCTCTAATGGGTAACTTTTTCACACAAAAATCCCTAAACATGGGTCCCCTTTTAACAAAAATGCTTTAAAAGTGGATTTGTTTTTTCAAAATTTCCAAAATATGCATAAGTCGCTTGAAAAACACTAGCAAATTTTGAAAAAATGGGTCTTTTTTTCGAGAGAAATGACCCAAAATGGCCCCTAATAATGGATATGGGTTTCAAGGCTTGAGCGGCACACCCTGTCCAAACCAAATCTGAGTATCCCCCCCCCCCCCTCCGGGCCCTAGCAGCATGTTTCTTCAATTTAAGTATTTTGAGAACTTCTCTCAGTGCCATAATATATCCTTCTAGACTTGCTTTGCTCTCATTTGCATTCTTCTCTCTTGATATTCATTTGGGCACCATTTGTTTTGAATGAAACAGCCAAATGTTTCACATTTTTGGTGAGAGACAATCCTCTCTTATTTCGCCTGCCAAACATCGACACTGTGCCATACTCTCTTTGTCGGTTGTAAAACTATTAATCTTTTTCTCTGTCCGTTAAACTAACTTGAGCTTCAGCTGATTCCCTTTTATTGATGAGAGCACATAATACCCTCTCTGCGTTCCCCTTTTACATCCCAAATCTAAATCTCGAAGAAAGCAGAGAACTATCCAACAGTAGATGCTGAAGTTTACTCAAAGATATTACCTGCATTCTGTGTCACTATCACAAAGAGAGTTGTATTCTATATTTGGCCTTTGAAGAAATATTGCGAGACCAAATGAGACAGAGGAAATTTAAAAAAATGTGGATGCACATTCTTCAAAGTGTCAATGAGGCGTATTGTTCTTTTCCAGCCAAATCTACTGAAGTTCTTTACTCTTTTGAATTGTATCTTCCATCTATACATCCTGAAATCTTATCTTTCATTTTATTAGACGTTTGCTGACGTTAGAACAAAATGTGTGCAACTATATTTTATTCCGTCCACCATTTAGTTTTCTATGATCAAATCATGGTATCTATTTATATGCTTATGTTGCTATACTCCTTAATGGATTAATATGTAAATATAAAAAAATTAATTATAGATAGAAATAATGAAAGATGTATGATTCCTTTTATATCTGTGATTGTCTTTCAGCTGCACTATGCAAAAATTGTATCTAATTATGCAAGCTAAATCTGAAGTATTATATATGTTTATGCAGATCTAAAGTTTTAATACCTTTCCATTCATTTAATCTTCCAATGATTTAATCTACATTACAAATTCATGACATTGTTACATTTTGCTGAGGCTTATGCATGTATTCTACAAATTAATGCGAATTCTAAATTATTACTGTAGCAAGGAAATGATGTAATACATACACAAATATGCTGTATATATATGTTATCATTAACTTTGGATTCTATGCTGTGGCGATTATGCTGCATTCTGATGTCAAATATAAATGTATTGTATACTATCAAATATTAGTAAATGTAGTTAGTATATTATATTTTGTGTGCCATTACTAATACAAATGCGAAATTGAATAGTATATTACAAAACGGTAAAGGCAAAACTATGAAATGTAGGTAAATTGTATTTTTTATTATATCGTCACTCATTACGATGATAATACTAGCGATATTTTATTCGATACTACATCCGCAATGAGTAATATATTTAGAATTATTGATAATATTTAGCTTTGTAAGTTTGATCAAAACATTACAATTATGAGGCCATATTAATTACCTCAAGTTCTAGAAACATAGTTTTAGATACCTTCAGAACAAGAGCATTGTGTATTAATGATGCTACATATAACCAGCAGTAACCGTATCAGTCCGAGAAGAAGAAAAAAGCGAATTATGTGAGGTACAATCAGTTTTTAGTTTGCTGCAAAATTGTTCAAATACAATTTGTTAAAGGTAAAGACCAGTATTGGAAATGCCCCAATTTCAATAAATGAAATGGAAGCTCTCATTACCAATCATGTGAAAGAATATGTTTTGACTAATACATGATGATAAAAAAAATTCCCGGGATACCGCCTACTAATTGATATATTTGGTAAATTAGTATATCTATTTGACTGTGAGAGATATAGGGTAGTCCCATTTAAATCTTTCTGTGTATAGCGCTTGTAACTTTACGAAGAATGGGCCAAATTTCTTATCATTTTGATGATTGCAGTACACACCAATACTTATATGCTAGATGATCAACCTTTCTGATTGATTCCACGTTTCTTTCACAATGCAATCGCATGACCATAACTGGTCTTTACCTTTAACATTTAATACTTTATCAGCATCAAACTTTATTTCTTTTTATTGAATACAGTATTTCAAATTTGTAAAGAAGAATAGTAGGATTTTTGTATTCTATATTATATAACAACATTTATATTTGTTTTAGTAATAAGATTCATTATTATGTGTAAGTTTTTCCTACCTATTCAATGTCTGATCAAGGGCACATTTTGTTTTTCTCCACAAGCACAAACTATTCGAGATATTCAAATTTGACACAATACACATTATATAAATAAGGATATTCTTATACATTTTATAGATAATTTTTGTATCATTTAGCACATCTAAGCACTAATGCACATTTGAATGCGAAATTATGCAAAGAGTGTAGAATGTTTTACAACCCGTCTGTTATAGACAACTAAGGTTTATTTTGAGGCCAGCAGAAACCATCAAGAGGGTCATTCTCAATATATTTTCCAGGAAAACCCCTGCTACACAGTTCTGCCCAAGCACATATATTTGTGTTCTGTTCAGTGTCAAAACCTGAAACTTTTTTTTTTTTTTGTGCTTACAATTGTTTTGCATTACAGCAATATCAAATTAGAGGATTTAGCCTAGGATATATGTTAATTTTCTTGCTGTTGGATTAAATTGTATTAGAAAGAATTTGGATGTCCAAGAACTCTTTTATCTTTGTACCAGTTCAGGATACTTGATGAAGTGACAGGGTTGGGTTCATTACTGATTGAATTTACTGATTTAAAAGATTGGGCTTTCTATTCTTTTTATATAATTTGAATTGATCTGTCATGTTTTTCTTATTTGCTTTAAATTGCTGATCAAAAAATCAATACTGTCCCTGAAAAGTTATGATATGTACACTATAAACTTTGACCTGCCTTAGTAGTGATGTATTCTTTTCTTCTAAAAAGTGATCTGAATCTCGTTCTCTTTCAACAGCTTTTTTGTGTGTAGAATGTTGGGCGATGCCAGAGAAACTTTGCGTGTGTCTTGATCACCATTATGTATCAGTCCGAAGATCATTTTTCACCATTAGTTGAATTTTAATAGGCACTTGTTTCAACCGCTACATCAAACATTTATTTAATCACTGCTTGTCCATATTATATGGTCAACCACACGATTGTATAACCAATTATCAACAGACTTCAATTGCTAGACATGCCACGAAAAAAGCACATCATGTGGACAGTGAGAGTATAGTTCATATTTATTGCATGAATTATGTTCAACAGCTTAGATAATAAGGCTGTACTGATACTAAACAAAACATAAGGACATCTTTCTAGTTTATTACTTTGCATTGTGTCAACTATTTTCCTCAGATCTGACCACTATGAAACATTAACTATTGATGGGTTTCAGGGTTTGTTGAGTATGAAACTAAAACCAGCATCTCGTCTACGTGATAAATTATTTTGATATGCATCTCGCGTGTTGGCTGTCCAATTCAGTCAGAGTTTCTGAGAATTCATTGTCAAATACAACACAAGCGCGATGATGACCGCAAGTACATGCGGGGAGTATAAGTTGACAGTCTAATGATTATCAATTGAAACGCTAGTCTGAAATTTATTTCCTCCTATAAAATATGGACATGATCACTTTGAGAAGAGATTAAAGAGATTAGAGAAGCTCTGTAGACAGTTTCATAAAATGATTGATGAAGCATTGTAATTAATGGTATTTTAGCACGAATAGCAGAATGTATGAACTAGAATTGTCAAAAATTCAACAAATACATAATATGTCCGATTATTTCAGCATAAAACAATATAACAGTGGGTTATATAGTAAGCTGTAATGCTATTGCCTGGGTGTAGTTGAAAATTGGCTTGTGTTATGTTTATTTCATACATTTTAGACACCTTAGAAATGTTTGATTATTCACGGTTTCCACTGTATCTCTATTGTATGAGCAAGCTTATAATACACTTTTGTTGCAGATATTTTATTTTTGGTTGTGTTGCTTCAATTTTGTTTATTTTTATACGTGTTATGAGAAATAGAAGCCTTTTCAGTTCATCAAACTGTTCTGTACAGTACATATTATAATAATAATAATAGTGTAAACTTATAGAGCGCACACACCGTCCAGGGACGCTCATGGCGCTAAGTAATGAACAAATTTCATTATATTCTTTTTTCTTGATTGTCCATGTTATAACTTTTCTGAGAAATACAGGCCTATATGATCATTCAATATTTCCATATGAATAATATTTACTAGATGTTTGGAAATATGATTAAGAGCTACATAATAATATTCAAGGCGATTTCATTGCCATGATCAGGACTTTAAGCCATTCTGTAGCCTACTTGAAGCACTACTGCAAAATCCCCTGTATATAGATAGCACTGCATCTCATGTCAGCTGTAGCAGTATGGTCCTGTTGGTTCTCGCATCGATTCCTCTGTCTGGGAAGTGGATAATAGGAATAATGGTCACCACTGTCGGCAAGATGACCATGATGCTGTCCAATAAACTCTATGCTAGGGCAGAAAGTCAATCAGCTCAGGATCACTTTAATATTCAAGGCGATTTCAGTAACACAATTATGTGTCCCTTTAAAGTCCCATCTGCACGGGTCTGACAAATTAAATGATAAATGAATCAATTTGTCCAAGGTAATATGACTACAAATGAATTGGTCTGGCACACATAATGAAACATGCATGGGCTAGGCATTAATTGGTTATAATTAACATGTCTTTTATGTTCTCCATCAATATTGTAGAAATTGATGGTAGGTAGAATTTGCATCCTAAAAATTATTCTATTGTGGTATCATATCAATTTGTGTGTCATTTTATTTCATTTTCCATTCTTTTCATTTAACTGTGTTCTTTGTATTTTGATTTTCAATTATTTTCCCGCCTGCTCGCAAGACTGCAGTAAGAGCTATGTATACCGGTATTGTTAATAACAATAACGTCATTGCTGTTGGCAGCCAACGATTCCTCCAACGTATATTTGACATGGATACTTGTTTTCAATACAAACAATAAAGCTCAGATATAGTATCAAAAGAAAAACAAGAATATCAGACACAAAATATTGATCAATTTCAATTTGAATAGAAATAAATGTTCCACAGTTCTGATGTATATTGTAAGTCAGTGGTAAAGAATTTTATACAGGATCTGTCAGATATATTATTAGCATGTCTAGTGTTCTCTATATTGGACATTGAAATGCCATGTTTTATTTTGATTTGTTTTTCTTTTCTTTTCAAGTAGCTCCCCTGTTCCTGGGTTTGGTGTATTGGCTTGCAGGGTTTTTAATGTGTTTATGAAACCAGCATTCATATATATACAAGTTTGATGTGTTATGTATAATCTCTCTTTGCATATTAGGTTTCGGTTTGTGTGTTGGACAGGCAACAGAAAATTATATTCTTAATCGTTAATATGCATCATGAATATGAAAAACTGTATAATATGCTTTGTGACACTTTTTTATATCTGATTTCAATTCCTATGTCAATTCCAATTATTACTGAAAAGGCCATTTCCGTAATGTGATATAATTGAATGCACTGTGCCTCGTTTCAATTTTTTTAATTCACCTGTTACGAATAATTGTATTTCAATAGTGAGAATATGAATTGCATGCATTATGTGTTGTTAAGTAGGACAAGTCATGTTTGTCCTACCCTGCAACAATTAATGTATGCAATTTTAACGAGTCATTTGACAAAGATTTGTGCATTAATATTGATTGCATTACGAAAATTGTCTATTCGACTGGGCCCTATGCAATGCAATGTTTGTTTGATCAAATTTTTAATTTTATGCCTATTATTTTATCCCTTTTTGAGATTTATTGAGTATTGTGTGTCAATTGTGTGGGATTTATAGCATTAATAAATTAACTGCAACTATATCATATATCAAACAAACTTAAAGTGTATGTCGTTATTCTTCTATCAAAGGGGAAATCCACCCTGATATAAAGTTGGTTTTAATAGAAGTAGGAAAATGATAGAAACGAATTGGTGAAAGTTTGAGAAAAATCCGATGAAAAATAACTGCCGAAATCTTGGAACTCGCAGGCAACGCTGCCCGTGACAACAAGAAATCTAGAATCATTTCTAGCGAATGAGATTTTGAGATTGCAAAAATTAAATGCCAATAGGCAACTCTGTGACGTATCTTGCAAACCCCTCTCCGATTTGCTCTATACATACAATTTCATAAATTTCAATTGAAAAAAAAAGGTATTAATGATGGAATAGATTTGTTTCATACTGTTGTTGAATAAACAATTTGCCAGTATCATATCAAGGATGATTGCATGATCGCATTTTTTCTAATGGAAAAATATAATTTTTTGAAGTTGTTTAGCAGTACAGGGAAAATGGAATGGGAGTTCGCAAGTTACGTCAGAGTTGCCAGTGTTGTGTTTGTTTGATCGCACCTTCACACATGCATAACTTTCTTATTTTTAGTCGGTTCCAGCTCAAACTTTCACTGTCCTGTTTCTCTTATTCTGCTTTTATTAAAACCAACCAACTCAGTATCAGGTTGGACTTCCCCGTTAATCTTATCTTATTTGTTAACTTCGGAACTTGTTACAAAACGGGACTGTGTGAGTATATGAGAGGGAGAGTTATATATTTCCCAATAGTCTGAAGCCAAAAGTTTTACTAAAACTTCAATGGATTATGTCTTAATCCAGGTTCGATCTAAATTTTGTAAACCCAAAATTTCATGATCCATTCAAATCGTATGGAGGTGTAGATTTTTTTTAAGGCTTTAAGGCCAATTATCATCATTGATCTGCCATATGTCTCATGAAAAAAAAAAGGTTGAGGGGGCTCTTATTTTAATCACGGTTGCGTTTTTTATTTAATAACAAACCTACATTCTCGGAAATTTTTAGTGCTAAAATAATGTGTAGGAAATCTTTTAAGCCCAACAAGATATCTGAAAGTAATACCCCTAAAAAATATTTTCTTTAAAATAACTATCATTGATATTAACAATTGCAAATAATACAGTGTATAAAAACAAAAAGTCCCCACAAAGGCGCCCTAAGTGCGTTTTAACAAACTCAACAAAATACTCTTTTTCCCGATTCGGGGCCTATTTTGACACCCTATGTTATTATTAGTACAATGCGTCACGCGCTCCACTCGCCTTCAGTTAGCTTAAAGTTAATCTTGAGCTCTGGTATAGGCGTCATATTTTGAGAGATTGCTATGGTTTATTCTGGATTATTTATCCTGCAGTAGATTGGTTGTGTGAACCAGTGAAATAAAAACAAACGCACAAAAACTTACTTCATGCATCATCTTCTTTTAAAACCACAACTCCCATTCGCACATACGGTGACCGGTGTTAATTAGCACATGGTTTCAGGCCTATAATTCATATGGTCCGGATTTCCTTATCTTTCAATTCTCATTTATATCAGCCGCTATACATTTTCTCCCCAAATTGTTTGGCACATGTCAATTTTTTAAAATCTTGAACATTCAGTGCAAGTTTCGTTGAATTTGTTTCTATATTTACCAGAACTCTGGCCTGCCCCCGAGGGTAGGCCCCACAGAATCAATCACACTCGAGGTTTCAAAATAATTCTGTCCGCAAAGTTCACCGCTTCATGAAAAAGTATATAATTTGTTTAAATACCTTACGGTTTATCACCAATATTATACAGACATAATAGCATCAGTGATATTGATGACATTCTCTCACGCAAGATTATCATATTTTCTAATCGATATAAAAATATTTAATTTCTATGATTAAAGATAATAAATAATCAACTTCTTTTTCTACACGAAACTATGAAATAATGTTGACTGGGAAATTGTACATGACCCTTACCCTAGAAATGTGTATTGAGACTACTATAAAGTCCTTTGACCTTCTCTGCAATACCATCATTGCAAACTTCAGGAAAATGGCGTGAACACTTCCCAGCCTGAGAAATAAATCATTAAGCGTACATTGTATCGCTTTGTTTACATGGGCTACGTGTCATGATCTTGAACATGATATCCCTTTTCGAATCGTCATACTTATCAAAGGCGTATACGGCGGGATGGGGGTGTCTGTACCCCCCCCGCCTCCTTCACGATTTCTTTAGTTCCATCATCATAATAATTCGGAAAGCGAGGTGCGCGGTATTATGTTTCAATACTTTATTTAAATGTCTTATGATGACAAATAATATTGTTAGCATGATAAGTTATCCTTTTGATTTAGAAACTGATAGATTGATTGAATGATTGATTAATAATTTTATTGAATGATTGACTAACTGACTGTCTGATTGACTGAATGACTGACTGATTGGTTGATTGATTGACTGACTGATTGATCAAATCATTGATTGAGTGACTTCATGATTGTTTGAATCATTGATTCACTGACTGATTGAGTGACTGACTGGTTGATTGATTCACTGACTGATTGACTGATTGATTGGGTGATTGACAGATTGTTGATTAACTGACTGATTGATTGACTGAATGATTGACTGATTGACTAACTGATTGACTGATTGACTATCGATTAGTGATTAGTTGACCGACTGATTGATTAAAAGACACTGGATAAACTCCAGTGTAGCTATTCTAGGCTGGTGCACAATGATATTTAGAACGTTGATATTCTGAATGGCAAGCGCCATTACACCTCCCCCCCCCCTTCCTCCCCCTCCACTCCCTTCCCGAAATGCCCCCGTGCCCCTTTGACACGTACAAGTCATTACCCATTGTCCTCACTTAGCGTAAGACAACACGTGACATTCACAGGAAAGATGAACATGATTTCGGTATTTACCCGGACAAAGTTCATCCTTTCTATTTTAAAAATTTATATTCATCTCTGTACTTTGCAAACACACCACACCGTAGCACTGCATCAATATTGAAATATGATAACGTGATTAGTCATTTCTATGCGGTTGATTCCTTATTTATTTTATCAACATTATAATCTTTAAAATATGAGATCGTGTAATTTCGAACATAATCCTGTTAAAAAAAAGATACAAGGGACAGTCCCTTTTAACTA
>BEXV01001307.1:85518-119316 GCA_003118195.1 Hemicentrotus pulcherrimus
AAAAAAAAAAAACATCACCCTCTGGCCACGGCCCTGTGAACGAGACGGGGTGTTTTCAAGATAGCTGCGAGTGTTGTTGGGCTACCTGTACAGTCAAAGCAAGTTGTAATAATATATTAGCTTGAGGAATTAGCACGATTATGATAGTGCCTGCAATCGTGTGAACAAGTTACTCAATTGAATCTAGTCTATATAACTATAAGTGAATGTGTAATTATTTCATAGAAAATCAATAATTAAAGACAAATATAGTTTGTATAATGCAAGTGGCAGTGTTACTTGTTTTTGTAAAGGTGAAATAAAAATCTCTTCGTTTTTTCATTTTTTACACCAAAAAACTGACATTATATATTTGTCGTTTATGGAAAATATTGATAAAGCCTTGTCTGAACAGTTTGAGCTCTGTACCATTTTCCTATTATTTTGTTCATTTAATTTTGGTGTGCATTGTCATCATTTGTTTTACAAACGCAATTTAGTCTTCAGACTACGAGAATAAATTTACCCAACCCCTGTACCTTCATTTTGTCTCGATAAAAATGATGACAATCTTGCATTCACGAGGAAATCTTTGACTTATGATACAAATTCGATATTATGTAAACGGACAACAGAGAGGCGCCCCCCCCCCCACCCCCCTGCTTTAGCGTAGTGCTTAAACGATCACCAATGCCATGATCCATAATAGTTTGCAGGCACAAACCCTTGTCACTCGATTGTGCTTAACAGTGTCTGCACAGTGAGACTAGGATGACTGTATACTGCATAAGCTCTGTAGCTGTTCTGGACTCGGACACAGCCGAAACTGGTCAACGGAGCTAGGATCTGCTCCATACTTTAGGAATTGTGACAAAATATCGAAATAGGAGTCTATTTCTGCAGACTAGATCTATAAGCTGAACAAGGGAAGTTAGGGACTTCCCAGCTGGGCTCAAATATCGCTCCATCTTACAGCCTTCATCATGTTACAAGTCTGTCGAATGTTGCCAGTACTGGGGTAACAAGGACTAACTACCGGTAATGTCCTTTTGCAAGGCATGGATTTGCATTTGCCACTCCATACCCAAGAGAGAAATGGGGACCTAGCCAAGATGAAGATAGCCTTTGTGTTATAGTAGCTGCCCTCACGGTGACCTGGTAGGAATACTCCCCAGGGAGTGGAGATGGTGCACATTGTGCGTGAATGAATCCGATGACCGGGGGAATAATAATCTTTGTAAAGCGCTTAGAGACGGTAAATTATATTGAGCGCTAAATAAATCCAGATCATATTGTATACATGTCAGTCAATATTGAAATAATGATGACATAACGGGTAGGCCTATCGTTTGCAAAGAGTAAGATATGAATAGATAGGGACGTTCGAGGAGTCATGGCTCCGTTAATAATATTTACAATACAACAAAATAGGCAACCCACAAGCAAGAAGGAGAGAGGGAGGAGGGGAGGGGGTTAGGGGAGGAAGGGGGACACCCATCCCAAGTCGTATCAAAAGTCACGTCATCAAGTCTGTTTGAATAGTCTTCTTCTTCTTCTTCGTGATGTGATAATTCCAATTATCAGTAGTAATACCACGAAAAAATGAAGTCTTGCATGAGATGCGTAGAGATAAAGGTCGGTACTAAAATGAAGAAACCATTTCCAGTGACACGTTAATACGGAGCAATCCCTTTTAAAGAGAGGCGCGCACGTGTGTCTTCCTATATAGCCGTTATCGCCCACTGAATTTCGAATAGAGCAACCTGGCACTAAACTTTAAAGTGCATACATTATTGGCCCAATAATTTTCTGCAGCTGAACATATTCCGAAAAAGTTTCTTGATACCGAAAATACGAAAAGATGCCACAAGATCCAAGAAATCGCTTGTCCAAATACACTCAAAGCCACTATGATTATTATGTGTAATTTAAAAAAAAATGAGGAATAAAGGGTTTCAAGTAAATATTAGGGGATTATCTGAATGAAATGAATTATAGGCCGAGGGAATTATGCCGGGATATAATTGATCATGTATGAACCATGACACAGCACATGGCCAGAGTATGCATATGGTATAACAATGAATGAATATAATCGAACGCAAACATGCTGTGTAAACCCCTCTGTGCCATTTCATAAGAGTATTATAGACGAGTCGAGTAGGCCGATCAATAACAGGAATTTACATGGATAAAGTAATCTCTTCCTGTATGTAGTAATAATGGTAATGATAAACATGATAATGATGATAATGATGATGATGATTATAATAATGACATTTATAGGCATAGCTATTGGGATAAAAAGGCGCTGTCCCCGTCTTTACTCCATCTAAGTAACTTTTTACTTTCTAAGAACAAATTAAGAATCATGGGGGTCTCTGTTTTCAGACCAAGCACTAATTAATCCTAATAAAAAATACTGCTTTGTATAATATAAACCTTTAAAAAAAAATAGTATAGACCATTATACTCATCACACTCAGTTGAAGAAATGCATTTTATGCGACTTCATAATTTTATTTCCAAATTGTCTGGGGCCTTCCTCTTTCCTCATGGATGACAATGCTTATAGAAATATAAAGGGCACACATATGAAATTATAATTCAACCCAAGGTTACTTTCCTGTAATTTTGAGATCTAGGTCATCTTGCATGCAATCTTGCAGGATGCATCACCGATTCTCCAAGTTCAACAGGTCCTTGCCACATAGAGATTGGTGCATTAAGTGCAGGTCGATCGTCGAGAATTTGGCGGGCTCCATTGCAGACAAAAAGCTACAGGTCGTTTGCAAATCGAATTAATCAATAATTTAAATAGTTTACAATATGGATGCCTGCTGCGTGTGTGTATGGTGCCTCGACATCTAACTTCTAAGGATCGCGTGCGGCTGTTGGAACGAATGAGCAACTTAATGACACCATGTGCTAAAGTATGTATTGATAGTGAAGCATACAATCGCTGGACTTCGCATTGTACTTGACGCTCTAGGATAATAATCTTGACATTTATCCTCCATATGCATACTGCTTACACCCTTGGCCATGTGCAGCCGCACGGAGCACACGTAGGCCATGCCTTATTTGGCTAAGCCACTCCTTTTTGCCGTACAAGTCGAGAATAATGTTGACTTTAGGCAAAATGTCTCATGCATATTCAATTTAGGGGCGTGGCCCACATTCAGGGACGTCATCAGACGAACGTATCGATTTCAACGAACATCCTCTTTATTGATTTCGTCTGGTGGATATTCTAATGATTGGTTTTTACTCCTCCAAACTTTCTGAGTTTTTACACTTTCTTTTATTAAAAATAGTATCCAGAAAGTAGTTAAAATATGTTTTCAAAATACTTTAAAACACTTTTTTAATGTTAAATTGAAGATTTTTTTTTTTTAATAGACAGCAGCTATGAGCTATTAATGACTTGTTTTGAGTATAATATATTTTCCGGAGGGAGAAATCTTTACAAAAGTAGTTGCGAAACCAAGGTACCGGTTATAAACAATATGGCGACCTACATGGGTCAACTAGAATATTTATGCATTGTCGTTTAGATCTACAACGTCTTAAAATGCACTTAAAATATCCACACTCGAAGAAGTTTTTCACTTGGGAAGAGTTGAGGTAAGTTGATATATGAAATGGTGATGTGGTTGTGCTACAGGCCTATGAAGGATTCCTCCTGTAGCTGTAGCAAATATCATCGTGAATTACACTACAGTCCGATGCGCGTAGATCTGTGTAATGTTGACTGCGAATTGACTGTTCGAATCTCCAGTCCAATTCCAATGCCACTTAGGGCCATTTGGGCATAAATCATTAAATGATGTCGCCAAATCATTATTTTGTTCTTATTTTTTATTTTCATAATATTTAAAGTTCTTTTTAGTCTACTTTCTTTCTTGAAGGGTTTTTAAGATTAGGAATTGTAGCCTACAATTCCTAATCTTAAAAACCCTTCAAGAAAGAAAGTAGATGTAGGGAAATGAAATTGATTAAGTTGAGCTGAACAGTGAGGTGCAGTGCAGAAACTTGAGTTGAGGGACATGGGTCTATATTTTTTTTTAGACCTGCACCTGTAGACCCAACTCGTGTAGACATGGACATCCTTATATAGGACCGTCATAAGTACAATTACAAGTTCACCAGCATCCCATTGAAACTGTATTCAATATATGTACGTTTCAATGTGTTGTCAGCGAACTTGGAATTGGAGTTGAACTCCATGACAGTTTTGTGAAATGCTGGTCTCTTTTTGTTGAAAATGAATCGGTGTGTATTTTTATATTGTAATCTTTTTCTCTACTAATGATATAATATGTCCTGTTTTTATCTCTTATGCAGTTGCCTTACCAGTGCTCTGGGGGTAAGTTAATTGCTTGACCTTTGACCTTTTTCAAATGTGGATCCAATCCAAGTTGTGTCACAATTAGATCCTGTTTTGTTCCCTGTGTAAACATGTCAAATTACTGAGTCAACATTTCTGTAATAATATCTTTAGTGAAATGATGAAGAAAAAAAAACTTGATGGATGATAAAGATGGTAGATGAGGTTTAAATTCATTTTGTCAAAGATAATCAACAGCTTCTTATTAACGGCGTTCAATAGACAGAAATTAGAAATTGGCATACTAATATGTTATTTGTTTTTACTTGTTGTAATGTGATAATGATTTTGACCTTTCTTTCTCTCCTTTTCGCTTCATGCAGTACCCTAACGAAACTCTTCGGAAATGTATTCCAGACGATCACATAATCAGAAAGGATGGCGTAAGCTATCGGGTGAGTAAACGTATGAACCTTGGGGCGTATTCGATTCAATATCCGATTAAAGGAAGATGGTTGTCAGTTTCCATGACGTGCAGAACGTTATAAATTCGCTGACACCGTACTTGATGAAAATACCTTTAATAGGTGAACAAGTCTCGCAAACAGCAAATCTGTAGTCTCTCAGAGAGTCTTCAGGCAAGGGAAATGTAAGATTATGACTTTACCATTTGGGGTGGATGGAGCCTCATCAGTATACTGTTCTTCCTGAGGGCCCTGCAATCATATTATTATTCCGGCTTTATAATGAATAATCATTCCATTTTTAATAACTGATATTCGTTTTCCTCCCCCTCTTTGCAGGAGATTTTGAAGCTGATAGATCTCAAGTACTTCAATGAAGCGCTCCATCTCTCTGTCAACATGCACACGGCTGATTACAACATCAATGTCCTGAGAAAAAGCATGAACCTGCTCAACCATAGGTTCCTGACGTGAGTAATATTTCTAGGACAAATTTGCTCTCAGCCATCAAACGCAACAATTTCAGTAGCTTAAAATAAGTAATTGTAACTTGTTAAATTGATTACATGTTTTATGAAACAGGGCCCTGTTGCTAAAGGTTTATAATTTCATGGAGTGTCAGGTAGATCGGACAACTAGTTTTGTTTTCAGATTTTCCAAAAAATCATTATTTGGAATGTTGCTGTAGATGTACGATGTGGTAATCTGTCAATATGCAGCCTACCGACTTTAAATCACTTTAGGAAAGCATGATCCACATCAGTTAAAAGTGTTTGATGCAATTAATGCTTTTAAATCTCAACATATGTTTAGTTGAAGGGCACACAAACAAAGTTTTGTTAAATTTTCAACACTTCAAGATTGTGTTGCTGAAGTAATGATGACCCTGTCACATATATGGATGCTGTATAAACTGAAGTATGTCACTTCGAATTGGCAAAACTGTAGATTGTGTCTTCTCTGAAATTTCTTTTGTGTGCATACTTTTGATCCCTTCTCCTGAAGTACTGAAGACAAGATGATTTGACTTTAAAATAATTCAACCAAAAGCTTTCTTTTTGAATTTGGATAGATAAAGCATGGTTTTTCATTGTTGCTCTTGTTGTTGTTTTCTATCATACATTAACTACCTTATGATTTAAACTATTTGATGAGTGTGTTCAATGATTTTCAAATTTTCTTTCTTTACCAGTTTCATGATTTCATATGGTTTCTATTTGTTTAAATTCATTCCTATTGTTTTTGTTTTGTTGACAGTTTTGATGAGCTGAGTGATGTGCGGGTTGCCTTCCAAGTCTATGAGGCAGGAGATATGAAAGGAATGATCATAGATAAACACACGCTCATGAGGACACTAAAGGTAAGAGAGTTGAGATTGGACCCTGTCCCATGGATAGGATGTTAAATGGAGGCCCCATGTAGAGAAAAGTTGCCACCTTTGCTCATAAGAGCCCAGTGCAATATTTATATAAGTGTAGGGGGGGCCAAGGTGTATTTATATATCATGGATAATTGTATTGAATATTTTGAACTTTTGGGTCAGCCTCATACAAGGGCCCTTTTTCTTCTTTTGGCTACCTGCTAAAGCATACATGTATCTATCTGTCTGTATAGTATTTTATGTTATTTTCTTGTATGTATCTTGTCATTTCAAAATTCTTTGGCTGTATTCTTATGCTGTCATTGAAATGAAGTAAGTAAATGAATGAAAATATGTTGCCACTTTGAGATTTATTGAGAGAATATCAAAACATCTTGCACAAGTAGACCATTGTGAGACCATATTGATTAAATTTCAATACAACTTCCTTTTCACTAGCAGAAGTAGTATTCAATTTTCAGGTTTTTCAAGTTTTTTATTGTTCCAGAATTTGCAGAAAATAAAGACATACTGTACGTATAAAATAAAAAATTATACGATACAAATGTAGTATGAATGAGCACATTTCGATGATTCTCAATTTATATAATAGATTAAGAAGAATGTGAGGAACCTATTAAAAGCAATGCTTGTATAATATAGGTTCCTGGAAAATAAATAATGTAGATGGAAAACCGTAGCAGTAGAGAAAGACGTAATTTAGAGGGGAGAATTTAAAACACAATGAAATAAGGACATTTGTATAAAAAATAATGTATTAGCACCAATACCCAGAGTCACCTGGTTAAAATGTGTAGTCAAAATACGTAGTCAAAATGTGTAGTCAAAATGCGTAGCCTCTTCAAGACATTTTAATTGCTTATGCATTGTTTGGCACTCAATTTTCGACAACCTTATCCCCATGCAGCTCTGTGGACGCACCATAGCACCCCTGAAGCTGATGCATCGAGTTAAACACATGGAGGAGAGGTTGGATGAACCTGGTCGTATCCAGTTCTACGAGTTTCTGGACCTGATCGTGCTGTAAGTTAAACAAGTGAATTACCAGAATTTGTTTCTTTTAGAAAATAGACAAATAGAATCCAGTTATTTTATTTCAAATTTAGGAACAACTACACCCCACAAGTTACCCAAATCCCAATTCCAATCCTCTTTTCTTTGTACTTCTGTTGTTTTCAGAAATTTTATTTTGCTTACTGGTACCTTTGCAATTTTTGTTTCAGTGTTCACAATTGTTGAATTGTTTTTCATGTTTCATTGTTATTTCTATTTGTAGGTAATGTTTTGAAATTGGGAAAGCATTTTTGTTACTCACAATGCAACCCTGTAATAAAATGAAACTACAAATAAATAAATAAAATAAGGAGTTCTGTTTTTGTATCCTTAATGCACAGATGTTCTCTAACCAAAGATGTTGTTGTACCTGATCCTAAAGTAGGACCAATGGACAAAACATGGAGGAAATTGTTTGAGGTAACTTGATGCATTTTACTTATTTCTTACCTTATTAAGTTCTATATTTTCTTAATAATCTGGATTTATATAGCGCTTAATACAAAATACTATCTTTAAGTGCTTTCAGATACTATCACCCAGTCATCGGATTCATTCACGCACAATGTGCACCATCCCCACTCCCTGGGGAGTATTCCTACCATATGGTTATCGTGAGGACATATGGCAATTACTAACACAAAGGCTTTTGTCATCCTTCAAGGCCCCCAAAGCTCTCCTGTGTATGGAGTGGCAAATATAGATTAATGCCTTACCAAAGGACACTATGCTGTGTTGTGGATAGAATCCACAGTCTTTTAATTTCAAGTTAAGTGTTTAAACCACTCGACTATAACACTTCAACTTGCACTTCTTAATGTCAGTACCTTAAGCATATTGATTTTCTTTAAAGGCTTTTCATGTATTGGGTTAGGGTTAATTTTCGTACAATTCTGATCTTCAACTTTCATGCATTTTGCATTCTGGATGTGTCTCTTTGTGCCACATTTTACTAAGCTGTCTAAGTCTAGGTAAGAATTGTAGACCACCGCGCACTTTCTGTATGTATACCCTGCAAAATATTATAAATGTACAAATATGACTGCTTTGAGGAGCAAAGTTAGCCCAAGGTGATCTCAAAGAAGAATGCAGGCTCAAGATCATCAAGGACATGGGTGATGTACGAGAAAGAAGAAACCACAATTTTTGCAACATTCTTAAAGCGGGAGATACTGCAAAAATAGTCAATTTTGACTGAATTGCCTCAAATCAAATCCCCCAAAAAACTACTTGCATCTTCTTGCGCCTTCTATATAGCCAACAATGCGTAAGCGGTACCTGTTCGTCCCCCATGATCCCCTTATTCTGATGTTAATTGAGTGCTGATTTGATGAGATAACCACCTGCCAGTGACCAGGCAGGGAGGTCTATTCCCTTCTGGCCAAACTAGTGCAGATAGGCTTTAAATAATTAATTTGTTTCTGTATAGTCCTCACTCCTCCTTGTTTGTCTTTTTTCCTCATCTTTTCCTTTTTTGTCTTTTTTTTAATCATCTTTTCAGCTTGATGATCTCCAACGAGTTTTCTCCACAAAGGATGAAAAGCTAGAAGAACATCTCAACAAGCAGTTCATTGGGACCGAGCGAAACTACGGACATGAGATCCTTGGTAGCAAGCGCATACCGCGGGAATCATCCATAGATCCAAGTCTTCGGAAGACTCAGGTATAGATCTGCTTTCAAATCCATAAGAAGGTTATCGTAATACAATTTAACCTTTGTATTATGCATACTGCAGGAATTGTCGATAGGTTGCATCTCCAAAAAGCTATTGTATGTACAAATTCTAAACCATAAGTAGTAACTTTAAAACCGGAAACCTTTGTTTTACGCACGCTGTGGGAATCATCGGTATATCCAAGTCTCTGAAAAGCATTCAAAACCAAATGCCTGTATTCTACTAAAAGTTATACTTGACCTCCTAGTGTCCCTGGAAGCACTGGGGTTCTTAGCTGCTCTCTGATCCAAACTGAACCATTTTTAGAAGCATTTTCCACAGATTTCAAGACTATTGTTCCAAATGAATTTTAGATGAGAATGAACGGATGATTCCTCCACCTTCCTCAGGTGCGGTACCACTCCCGTCGCTACCGAGAGCTGAAGGGATCCCTCAACAAATCTACCGGTCATGTCCAGAACACCAAGGCCGGCCACGTCAGGGCGAGACCGGTATCAGCCCCAGGGGTCGAACAGTTCCGGGTTCCAGCCACGCCCCCACCGATGTTCGACATGCGCCCTCATACTGTCGCTGAGGTATTGTTTCAAAATCGTTGTCTTTCCCGTACCAGGGTGGTGATTATAATTAATTGCGACTCCTTCAATCAAGGACAAAGTTACTATATTGCTCATCTGTTAAAGTGTACCAGTCACCTAGAAAAATGATTTGGGTTCAAATAAAATCTATACAATCAATCTAACAAAATATAGACTAATGGTAAAAGAGTATCACGCAAAACCCAAGATTTGGCCGGGTTCTGTGCAGGCCATATTCTAGGCGTGCATCAACTGGACTATACTAACAAAATGCTTTCATGTAAACTGAAAGTTTAATTCAACATGCAATATCTCTTTTTGGAAGTCATATCTGTATCTCATATTTTGAGAATAGTATAATGACCTAGAACACTTAATCATATTTGAAATCACATATAAATTTAAGAACTGGGCCCTGTTTCATAAAACTTGTTAAAACATCAATAACAATAATAATAATAATTATCCTTGCTTATATAGCGCATAACACTTCCTATGCAGAAGTCTCTAAGCGCTCTACAAAATGCAGCATAATTACCCTGGCTTTAGCAGTGCAGCTGTTACGGGCGCTGCGTTTCAAGGAATAAATTCCTACCAGGTACCCATTTACTTCACATGGGTGGAGTGTGGCAATAACTGTTATAATCAATTGAAATCGTTGCATGTGATTAGCTGAGAGCAAATTTGTCATAGAAATTTATCATGTGTTATTGATAACTAGTTATGTGAAACAGGGCCCTGGGGCTTCCTATTAAGTTCAGTGCACTTTAATTTCATGGATGTATGTCATTTTGATGTAAAGTAACACAAACATTTCATTAATCTTTAACGTCTTAGTGGTGAAAATATTGACCTACCAAAATTGTTACTACGTCTGATTTTCCCAAATCAGACGCACATTTATCTAACCCAAACTAATAATCCACACCCAATTATTGCATATGATATATATTAGTTTGTTATATTGTAACTTATTATGACAGTGAATACAGATATTATGATTTTCCTAAATATAGAATTGTAGAGTTGTTTAATGGGTCAAAAGCAATTGGATTTCAGTTGTATAGCAGACCTTTGTATCAGTTATTAACAATTTCTTTTCACGTTAAAACTCTTATATGCAGAATCAAATTAAATGATAGAATAAAATAACCTCATCAGCATGTGATGAGAAATATTTAAGGAGACTTTTTAAACCACAAATTAAACCAGAAAATAAAGATGAATAGCTATCCTGATGGTTTTCCATAAAGACTTTATGAAATTTTGATTCATATTTTCATCAAAAAAAGACTATTTTGATTTGATTCAGTTGCAATCTTGAAATTAGATATTAGTTGAGCATGTGGTTTTACATTTTTAGCTGCATAACCCTACATAGCAAATTAACTTCTTTATAAAGTGACTAAAATGTAATCTACATATTGCAAACTTATCGCTTTGTATCAATTAATAACCCCACATGCTCTTTCTCATTTATACCTAAACCCTGTCGGCAGTTAAACCTGACCCCTGACAAAAAAAAATCATGTTTAACAAAGACAAATTTAGACCTCGGACTAACTTCATTTGTTACCGGTAAACCGGTAGTGCTTCTATAGTACAACAAGAGCCATCTCAGGTCAGCTGTAACAGTATTGTCCTGTAATTCGCTGCTTCCCTAGCTGCATTAGGTATTGGGTTATGAAAGGTTGGCATGCACGCAGAAAGTTCATCAGTTTAGTGTCATTTAAAGTAAAATACGTGTGTTTCCATTCTGTGTGTAACAACATCATGAAGTAATAACCTTTTAGCCTTGTGAACCATGACCTTGACCCTTGACCTTTGCCCCCTCCCTTCAGTCAACCAATTCTGCACATTATAGCACCTCAACCCGCTCTATGTCTGCACGCTCAGACACCTTAAAGGTAAGAGTAACCAACCGCACTCTGAGTGAATTAACTGTGTTACTGCATTGCCACATTACTCTTTTTTTGCTACCCTACCCAGTTTGGCTGTGGGGTCATGGGGAATTGTGACTGTTTTGTTTTCTCTTCCTTGTTTTTTGTGGGGGAGGGGGGGGGAGAGGGGTGGTGTATGGACAGAGGTGAACTGGCTGTAGAGAGTTTGGGGAAGTTTTGGGAATTTCTTCACAGGCCCGCTCTATATTTTGGCTTGAAGGCCTATATTCTTGCAATTTTACATCAGTGATTTTTTTAAAAACAAAATGAAACCAGTGCAGTGTAATTGTGCAGTTCAAGTTGGTTTATTTTTTTATTGACTGGTTGATATGCCCTTTCCAATTCTCTCTTTCTGGAGTTTGAAGTAGATTTTCATTGATTACCATGTTTGTGGGTGATGGTGAAGGGAAAAACTTGATGGTGAACTGAAATTCTAATTGATTGCATCTGTGATGTGCTGTCTAAATTTGATATATTGCCATATCTATGTTAACATACAACAACAAAATAATATCCAGACATTAATTTGATAGGAGAAGAGCAAAGAGGAGAATTCATGGAAGATAATGAGAGAGGAAAGTAGAAGAAGTAAAGTAAAAAAGAGAAGAAAGGTCGGAAAGCATTTTGTTACAGATAGTCAGGAGGAGGAAAAAGAGAACAATAAAACAACTTAATCTATCATAATCAGAGATCATTAGATATGATAATGGTTGCAATTTATATAATGCCTTCTCCACTTGATACAAAGCGTTTTGAGATGCCATACATTAGGCAGTGTTAGTGTTAAATATATAGTTACCAAGCAATCACGATGTGAGAACAATGAATAAATATGGCTGTGCATATATATAATAATAATAATAATAATAATAGCTAGTTCTTATATAGCGCTTTTTTAAGACCGAAGGCCCTCTCAAAGCGCTTTACAGATATATATATATATATATATATTATTACCCCGGTCATAGGATTCAGGCTTACCCGCACACAATGTATGCACATTCTCCACTCCCTGGGGAGCATTCCAGCCAGGCGACTTTTTTTACGAGCGCACACTTGCTAATCTAACCACATTAGCTTTCGCATCCTACCGGGTACCCATTTAACACCTGGGTGGAGAGTGGCAAAGGTAGATCAATGTCTTGCCAAAGGACATATACCTTCAAAAATGTGAAATCTTTTACAGATTTAAAAGAAAGAAAGAAGGGGAAAGAGAATTAGGATAACCACCCCCTATCAAAGTCATAATCTTCCCAATTTGGCATAAATTTTGCTATCCCTTTCTCATACAGAAGCACTGCATGAGATTCTGAATGCATGCCTTGAATATTAGATAACAAATGGACATGCACTCATGGTAGTTGTTGATATCAATTCTTGCCATTGCATGGGTTCATTAAAACAAATTGTGAGAGGAGGGGTAGAGGTGGGAGGGGGTTTTAGCATCACCTTTTCTTTCTCCCATCATACACTTTCATTTATAAACTGTGTTTCTGGATATTCCTTTGTTTCAGTCCGATCTCGATTCAGCCAGGAATGTGGATCCTAGGATAAAGCTGCTTCAAGAAATTCATGACAGAAAAAGTAAGTCATTCTCACTGTATTTTCTGATCTTCCTTTTTTTCCTAATTTGGAATTCAAAATATTAATGATAATAATAACTGTTTCTTATAGAGTACCGAAGTGCTAACACCATGTCTGGCGTCGTCCAGGTTACTGGTTCTAAACAGCATAGCCTAGCTGTGCGTGAGGTTCACTTCCAAATCATATATATAAATTCAGTGTTTGGAAAAACAAGGCTCAAGAAATCTCAGACTTTTCTTCATGATCGTTAGTCTGAAGCTCATTAGTGATGTAGATTTACAGAAAGAACAGAATGACCTATATACATGTACCCTTCCTCATTAACTTCATAGAGTACTGAAGCTGTGACGTCCTAAAAATCAAATTTTAGAATTTCTCAATTTTTTTCTTCATTTTCCGAAAGAGCATAAAAAATAATGCCCAAATGTCAAAAACCAATTTAATATGTTAAGTATTGGCTGAGATATGAACATCTGAATAAATATATCCCCTATATAGGAACTTAAATTGGTGTTATATGCTCTGGTTCCTAATCATTAGGAGCCAGAGAAAAATTATAACACTTCACCATTCTATATCCCTCACTAAATGATCTCTGTCCTTAGGAATCTTATCTAAAGCATAAAACATCCTTTTCCCTAAGTGCCCTTCCCAATCATATTTCCTAACTTAACCCACACCCCCATTCCCATTTTGAATTGATTTAAAAGTTGAATTATCCCATCGGTCATTACACACTTGTATCTTAAATTGTGGCTACCAGTAGCTATCTTAGAGATCGTGCAAATAACATTCTAATTGGTTTTGGCTCCATACCTCCACTAGTTCCCCCTTGATTTATTCCCTAATTCACCCCCTTCAAACGTGAATAAATTATTTCCTGGGAGTGAATCAACATATATATGCTGAGAGACAGAAGGGCGTTTCTCCTATTCTTTACCATGGTGTTAACATCCTTTTTAGCCCTCAACAAACACTTATCTTCATGCATCCTTTGTTAAACCATCTTTATACATGTAGTTGAAGAAGAAGACACAACAAACTGAGGATCAAGAAATACCAGACTTCGTTGTACGATCATGATCACTATAGTCTGAAGTACACCTTTGTTATACACTATGCAAATAGGATTATCTACTGGGTATCCCAATGGTTGCCTTTGACTCATTCACACTGTAAAAGTTAATTTGATGCAAAAGTGTCCTGTGGGCCGATTGAAATATTGGTCACCACTTGATTGATCAAAACTACATAAAAGATAGAGGGAGTTCATTATTTTCTTCCTCTTTTTTCTTCTTCTTGTTTTTCTTTTTTGTTCTCTTTCTTTTTCTTGTTATTCTTCTCCTTCTGCTTCTCCTTCTTCTCCTTCTCCCTTCTCCTTCTTCTCCTCCTTCTCCTTTTCCTTCTCCTTTTTCTTCTTCTTCTTTTCTTCTTGTTCTTCTTTTTTGTTCTCTTTCTTTGTCTTGTTCTCCTTCTCCTTCTGCTTCTCCTCCTCCTTCTCCTTCTCCTTCTCCTTCTTCTTCTCATTCTCCTTCTTCTTCTCCTTGTCCTTCTTCTCCTTCTTCTTATCATAATTTTAATTATTGTTGTCGAGTGGACAAATGGGGGATTTAAAGTACGGATTAGCTGTGGTTAATTTTGGGATGTGAAATGGGTATCGTGCAATCTGTATTATCTTGCTGCTCACATCACTGTCTGTAAAGTAGGGTACACACTTTGTGAATTGGAGCTGGAACACAAAGCTGATCAGGTCGAGTGTGGTGTTTTCAGATTCTGCTGTTAATCGTTTCTTTTATGAAATAGGAAAGTATAGTAAAAAGGTGTGTTTATTCGTTTGTAATTTCTCCTACCAATTATATTCTTCTTATTGTATTTCTGTTTATGAAGATTGAATGTTTGAGGAAAACAATTTCTGAGAAAATACCTTTTAATATTTCTTGTGTGTGTCAGGGAAACAAATACATGTAGGACTTATATTGTGTCATTATAATTGATGTTTTGAAATATTTTTGTTTGATTTCATTAACATTGATGTTATAGTATACCATCTTTTTACTCTTTCTTGTCTGTGTCAGGGAAAAAAATAGTATTTTAACATTGATATTAAAACGCTGTTATTTTTCGCGTTGAACACTTCTCTCCATCGTTTTCATTCCTGTCTGTGCATGCATAAGAAATCATGCTTATATTTTCAAGAGTTTTAAAATTCAAGCTTGCCGATCTTAGCACAAAATCTGCCAAAAAAAATGTGCCACAATATTTCTACTTTTACAGTACCATAAAGATGAACCGGTATGTCATTTTATGTGTATTTAAATCTCTTGCCCCCTCTAGCCCTGCACTCTGCACCCTCCAGCATCAACACCGCGGGTCAGAGGTTCAAACCCCCACCAGGCATGCTTCCCTCAGCTTTCCCTGGAGCAGGGCCCGATGGGGATAATGAGAATGTGTTACCATGGAAACAGAAGACAAAGCAGCGGAAGAGGCCGGAGAAGATCGTGGTGACGGAAGATAACGTAAAAGAAAGGCAACATATACTCGACAGTCTTCAGTATGAGATACAAACTCTGGTAAGCTATTCCATTTTTTAAAATATTAAAATATTGATGAGCATATTTATATCTATACATATATTAATGTATGACACTTACCTTTACTTCTTTGAACTCCAGAGCATTCAGTATTAACAAATATTGAAAGTTCTGGTACTCAGTAGACAACAAAATGTAAGAACCAACAAATTAAAAAAATTCTGAGTATCTGGTATCAGGGAATTTCTGATTTTGGAGGTGAACATATGTTTTACGGAATGTCTCAAATGCATGCAAAATTTGGTGAATAAAATTGAGGGTATATGTGATCTCATGCCTTGCTCCTTTGTAGTCAGGACCTCTCAAATGCATTCAGGTTGCCTTGGCGTCAGATGCACGCAAAGCTAAGACAATGCAATTATTAAAGATATACAGATTCGCCAAGGGAAGATAGTTATGCAGTTTAATTCACTTATGTCCGCACTATAATGTACCAACAAAATTGTTGTACAGTCAAACCTGCTTTAGTGACCACCTGTCTACAAAGACCAATTCCCTTGAATATGGTTTCTAGAGGAACCTGTCTTGAAAGACCACTTATTGTGTTTCCCTTAGGTCGTTAGAGAAAGGTTCGACTGTATAACATATTGTCTGACACTGTTGCAGCCAATAGAATACTCTTTAACATATACCTTGTTTTATATTCATAAATATGTTGGTATCGCTATCTTCCCTCTTTAACTCTACCTACATCTATGCTATTGTTTGACAGGAGGAGCGCACTATGCAGAGCCTGCATTCCCAACTGGAGAAACTCCTACCTCACCATACCTTCAAGAGTGCTGCACTCAAGCGACAAGAAGCCGATGAAATCGAGAGAGCAAGAGTCGCTAGAATAGAAGAAGAGGTAATGTCCTTTTTCTTTCATCGTGTTTCTATTCAAGGAGTCCTGGAAAATAATGGTCTAGTAGAAGTAGTAGTACAATCAAACCTGCTTTAGTGACCACTTGTCTACAAAGACCACATGTCCATAAAGACCACATTTGTAGTTGTTTCTCTTGAAAATAGTTCCTCATTGAAACATGTAGTAAAGGAACCTGTCTACAAAGACCACTTTGTGTTTCCCTTGGGTGGTCGCTGTAGACAGGTTTGACTGTAGTAGACTTTATTGGATAACTTGTTCAGCACCTGTAGTATATTATGATATACATGTACTTGGAAAGTAAGCACTCACGGAATATATGCCTAATCAGTCTGTTTCTACAGAAATTTTAAGAAGAAATTTAAATTGATCTAATAAATAAACCCCTAAATAATTCCTTCCTATTGAAAAGAGTTAGAACGATATGCACCAATTCAAAATATGTAACGAAAATAACCTGAACGTAAAGAGGACCTGCTGATAAAGGCCACCCCTGTTTTGGACGATGTTTCTGCGCAAGCTGTACCAGTAAATATTCAAGTTTCATTATTCTTATTTTGCTTGCTTACAGAGGACTAGAAGACGGAATAAAAGAGAGGCAAAGAAGGCAGCAGTTGAATCTCTTGAGAAGTTGGTGAACCCAAATCCCAGAGCTTTCCACGTACTACATGATCGCAACTGTGACGCAAGGAGCCAGGCCTTCTCCGGAACACGCCACGACCGTCGAAACCCGCCTGCGAAATCAACCACAAAGCCACTAGTTCTGCTCGACGGGCAGAAGTTGGGGAATGAGAGTGAAGTGTCTATCTGTCTGGACAAGAATACTCTCACCGGCGATAATATGAGTTCAACGGGTAGTATCGATACAGCAAGCAGCATCACGCAGACTACCGATATCTTGCATCACGCGGGCTTCCTGACACAGCTACGCCAGAGCAGGCAAGCTAGTCATACCCCATATGATCCAACAAAGTTCAGGGAGTCCAGGATGGGTACGGTCGCTGTCCTCCATGACTACTTCCACAACAGTGAGACAGCTAGCGAGGATGTTGATGAAGGCATCGATACGTTGCCGGCCAGTACCGACAAGGTGGAGAGTCGGGAGGACGAGACTGATCTGGGCAAGGGAGGGCTATTAGAGCCTCGCAAAGGATCAATGAACTCTGAAGAAGGGAAGTCGAAATCGCGGAAGCCGGCCAGTCGGAAGTCCCGCTCGCCCTTGGCTCAGAACTTGCAGTTTGAGCGCACCAAGTTGACAAGGAAGATCACGGTGGGCGAAGAGGACGAACTGTTCCTTCATGGGTATCCTCTGAGTGAGATTGACAGGTTGACCTTTAAAAGTGGTGATGACCAGATCACAGGTTCAAACCTCCTAAGTGATAGCCTGTCGGACATGAACAGCAAGGATGGAGAGTAATGCCTTACTCCTTCCCTCATGGTCACCGAAATACCAAATCCCTCCCAAGGATCTGGGCCATGGACACCAGGGGGGTTGTTTAACAAAGATCCTAAGTCAAACTTAACTTCAAGTTGGACTTAAATATTATGGAGAGCCATTTGTTTTGAAAAAATTTTAAAAATTTTAAAAAATATATTCAAAAGAAAAATTGAAGTATTTTAGACTATTTATAAATTCCCTATCAAGAACATGAAATCTCCCATGATAATAGAAAATATGAATGATATGAATCAACATTTTATGCCTTTTAAAATAACTTTTACAAAATATTTTCGAAGTTGTTAACGGCTTTCCATAATTGTTAAGTCCATCTTAGAGATAAGTTCAACATGGCATCTTTGTGAAACACCCCCCCCCCCCCCNCATGGGCCCCATGGACACCAAATCCCACCCAATGATTGCAATATTTATAAACACATCGATTCAGATTGTATCTGATCATCGTTATGCAAATGGGAATTAGTAACTTGAACTTCCTTGTCTGTAAAGCTTCTTTTTTTTTTCAATGATCAATATAATCAATACAAATATGAAACTGTCAAACCAAAGATCACTGATGCAGGAGTTTTTGTACAAATTATGTTTTATGATCAAATGGTTCTGTGACAAGTTAATTTATAGGATGTGTATGTTTAACTGGTGTGATGTTCGTTGAAAAATTGATTTAATAATAGGAATATAAATGTAAGAAGTGACTTAACTTCACTGGCAATGTGATTTACGTGTGTGAATATTATTGGATATTTGATCTTGTAAGACATACTTGTGAAACCTATTTTAATGTATAAGTAGTATACACTATGAACATGACAAACAAAGAAAGCGGACAAAATATACAGTTCCTCATTCTACCCTCAACAATTGCTATGGTAGATAAAGGAACATCCCTTCGCTGCTATTATGTAAAAATGTGTAGAACAGGTAGGTGTCACATGCATGTTCACCTGTTCTACACATTTTTACATAAAAGCAGTGGAGGGATGTTCCTTCGTCTACCATAGCAATTGTTGAGGGTAGAATGAGGAACTGTATATTTTGTCCGCTTTCTTTGTCCGTTATGTTCATAGTGATATATCGCTGATAGAAATAATAGTGTAAATTTGTTTATGATGCACATATCAATTTATGTATAGCAAATCCATTGTCCTCACCTTGATAATAGTCATTGTTAATAATTGTTTTTTTTTCTCTCACTTGCCATCTAATTCTGCAAATTCTTTCACATCTCAGTTGTGATATCGACCTTTTTCATGTAAATTAGCTTCATTTTATGGACTTAAGTATTTCATTTTCCTGTAAATCCACTAAACCTTACTGAGAGGAGGCACTTTCTATCCTGTGAGAGTTCAGTTTGAATAAATGTTTGAATGAATGTAGATCTGATTTGCCCCAAGGTTCTCACACGATATTTCTGAACATTTATGAACATTTGTATTTCTTTTCTGCAAAAAATAAATCAAGATAAAAGTGAAAGCACAAGTTCTGTATAAGTATATCATTTATTGTTCATATCAGGAAATTCCCACTTGTTAGTACAAGTAATACAATATAAACATAATCACAACGAAAGAAAATACATACATAACAAGAGAGGCGTTATTCCTTCTGCCGTTTAAATTGCAATTAAAGAGGGGAAAACCAGGGACTGTTATACTCGTTGTTTCTTGTAGAAATAATAATACACTGTATAACAACACTTATTAATAACGATGTCAATTAAAATAATTATTGCGATTTATACAACACCTACGTGGATCCTTGTCATTTGATTGGAGGATTGTTGGTCACATGATATTCAATAGATGTTATATTGCACGGTCATGCATTTTGGGTAATATATGCAACTCTCTGCAGTGCACATATCCCCGCATGTATCTGACACGAAGGCAATCTGAATGTAATTGAGAAGGCTCGACTCCAACTTTAATTTATCTTTTAATATAAGGAGTAAAGCATAATTTGTTGATTAATTTGTTGAAAGATTAACATTAATTCTATTCAACTCGGACGATGCCTCATTGAATAGAATGTTAATCATTCAACTCATGAAAATATTCGCACTATTGAACTCATAACCATTCATTATTTGTATAATAATAATGATAACGATAAGAATAATAATACAGATGGATGTTGAATAAACATGACTTGACTTTACTTAAAACATGTGTTTATTAACCAGTCAGTGATTTGTTAGTCGTTACTTTTAAATTCTAGGAAATTCTAACCTTAATAGCATACTACTATCACTATACTTTAAATATGGGCTTTTTGTTCTAGAAAACTTCTGATAATATGCTATCCAAAATATACGCGCGGCAAAAAAAAAGAGAAAAAAAGGTGACACTACAAATTAAGATTTCAATTATATATTTGATATAAACCTACGGTATATGTCACACATAAAAATTAACATAAATTAAGCGTCTTTAAGATAAAAGGCAATTAGAATCATACCATTCATGTACTGGTGAAAGAAAATTGCTAAAATGGAGAACTATCTATTCAAATATTGATGAGCTATCTTTAAGAGTCAAATTAAAACGATGAAGAACAAAAAAAAAATCCAATGAAACGTGAAAGAAGATGAATCTTGACTGTGCTTGTCAAGACCATGCAGTCCTGAGAATACAGTTGACATTCAGGGGGGCGTTTTACAAAGATCCCAAGTTAAACTTGTCTCTAAGTTGGGCTTAACAAATAAGGAAAGCTGTTTAACATCTTCAAAAATATTTTTTTAAAGTTATTTTAAAAGGCATAAAATGTTGATTCAAATCATTCATATTTTCTATTATCAAGGAGAATCCATGTTCTTAATGTGGAATTTCAGAAAGGTCTGAAATATTTGAATTTTGGCTTTTGAATATATTGTATGTTAAGGCTACAAATGCCTTTCCATAATGTTTAAGTCTAACCTAGAGTTAAGTTCAACTTGGAATCTTTGTGAAACACCCACTAGAGCTCACCGTTTCTAATTCTTGTTTTCATTGTTCAACAACAATATCGTATAGATGCACATGCTCAATAACATTTGAATGGCTACTTAATGTTGCAATTGATTGAATCGTACCTTCTAATGGCACATCCAAGTGTCAATTGTTCAAAAGTTTTTTTTCTGAAAAGATGGTAGAGTATTGATTTTCCTTTAATGTCAGTATAATTTATAATATTTTCCTGAAGGCTTATAGATTTTGAACAAGGCAATAGACAGTATCCACTCTCTTTTTCTTTTTTTGCTGATTTATTTTGCAGAAAATCGACTATGGACAACGGCAAATATACAAGATTCAGGCCATCAACATTGTTCATTTACATGTATAAGGCAGGAATAACAATAACCATTTATGTTGTAAAATAAATACTATATACATGTATATCATTTCAAACGGAAGCAAACATTACTATCTGGCATACTTGCATTATTTTCAAATGAAAATTCATGCATTTGAATTAAAAAGCGATAGACAAAAACTTTTGAATCTGGCAATGGTTTTCTTACAGTACACTTTTGAAAATGCTTGTTAGGCACATGCTCTGGTGACAATTGCACCATGGTCATAATCCTGCACACATCCCCTTCCTATTACATCAATCCCATAGTCCATTCAGACTCAAGAAAAAATTGAAGAAACTTGAATAAAGAAAATAATCATCGTATAGCAAAAGGATCATTATAGAGTAGAAAACATAGTATAAAGAAACATTGTAAACAGAAACTGATCAGCCCCACTCATATTTGGTACGATGAGACGTTCACAATAGATTTTAATCATGATTCTTTTGAGCTTTTTCATTCAGAACGGTACTCAAACATGCATTTTCGCTTAACGCTTCATTTACTATGTTTCTTTATACGATGTTACAAGACTACATAAAATGTCATTACTTATTGTATAGCTGGCTTTACAATGAATTCTGGCAATCTGAACGCAAGGCTGGATACAATACATACATCAGAGGAGGAGCAATAGCTCAGTTGGTAGAGCAGTGGTCTAAAAATCCAAAGACTCAGGTTCGAAACCAAGTCGATGCACTAGTGTCCTTCGGTAAAGCATTAATCCTCATTACCAGATCTCTCAGAGAGAACTTAAAGCCCTCGGTCCTCTGGTCGCTTACTTACAAGAATTTATGTTTTTTTAGCAGTCGGGTAAAATAACCACCACCACTACTATAAATAACCCTAATTCCAATTGTAAACCTAGCCTAGACCCGAATGCAGCCCTACCCTCAACCTTTGGCAAAATAAAGCCAGGAGCAATCTAGCTATGACTTCAAAGGAATAGTGCTAAACTATCCATTGATAAAATTCCTATGGTTATCATTTCCAACCAAAATATGAAACATTTTTGCTGCTATCCAACGATCCCCCCTTCTGGCCCGTCTGGAGCCCTAGTGTGGTCCATTCCTAGCTGTTTCATCCCAACGGCGATCTCAAATAGATAGTCGTAGCATTCACACCTAGATAATAGGAGAAATATGATACAAATTGTTGAATTCATCAGTTCTGTAAATTATTCATGTAGAGGTGCATTTATTTTAAAGACACATAGTAATGGAGTCTCATGGGGAATTCAACACCATTCAGGTGTTTTCCCTGAAACGGGTGTTTTCAATCACCAGGATCCCCTTCACTTTTATGATCGTTTTGTGCATTAACAAAAATTTCTAGAAAACCACAATATTCTGTGTCCTGTACAACATACTGTATGATAATTTCAGATCTCTTTTTTGGAAAAAGGGAAAGACATTGAAGAGCAAGAACCGTAAGCGCCCAGCAGAGGCAGACTTCGGTGCTATACAAGAAGTGATCATCATCATTATCCTCACATGTAACTTTTACTGACATAAACATGACTTGTTTATCAGAATACATCCTCTGTTACACATTCAAACTTACATTGTTTTAGCCTTCTCCCACGTGTCTGCCCAGACATATATACCATGGCGTCGGACTAACACAGCATACGTATCGGGGTATTTAGTCATCGCTTTCTCCAGAGAACTCTAGAAATCAAATGAAAGCAAGGATGTTACAAGTTCATTTTAAATACATCGATATCAAAGAAAAGCTGATTTTCCTTTTAACTCGTTGTTCAAAACTTCAAATATGCTGCCATAAAAAGCTGCTACCGGTATTATTTTTTTTTAATCTGTAAATAAATAGCACCTGCATACAACAAAGGTAACGGTACTTCATATTCACCGAGCTCTGCAGCATAGGATACAGAGATGTGATGCATATTATGCCCATGCCATGGCATTGATGTCCTTCGGCAAGACATTTATCTACATTTGCCGCACTCGACCCAGGTGAGGTAATTGGGTACCTGGTAGGAATTAATTCCTTGAAATGCTAGAGCGCCGTGTTGGCAGCCATGCTAAAGCCAGGGTAATAATCAGGAGCACCAGGAGGGTCAAGTTTGGCAGACATGAGTACTTTACAAAAACCCACTGGGTGGTATTCTCATAAGTTAAGCCAGGACTAAGTCCAGACTAAACAAGAATTCTAGTTCACACTTCTATGGAATGCTAGGTTTCATCTTCCTCCTTCAATATGCATGACAAAGATAACTTTGTTGAAATTCAGTTCACACTCATATTATCTTTTTATTACCATTTCATTGCAAAATTAATTTTTTTGGACACTTTTCATTAAGGGATTAAAATAATCTGTACAGGGTAAATTAGTTTGCAACAGGCACTCCATAAAAGTGTGAACTAACTAAGTATGCGCTAACTTAGTACATGCTACCGGAGTACCAACCACTATCTTTATTATTGAATTTTAAAAAACTGCCACTGTTTATCATTTCTGAACAAGGCTAAAATCAGAGTTGGGCCCCCAAAAGTCCTTTAGGGTGGGAAAAAGAGCTGCTGGCAGGACGTTAGTTTCAAATATTTGAATAGTTGTTGGAAAGACACAATCAATACGGTAGTCATTTTTATTTTTATGCCCTCAATTTTGTCTAGTCAGAAGCTTAGAATCTATAAGAGCTGTTTAGTCACAATAAGGATACCCTGAAGGATTTGTCCACTAGCTCCCTTTCTCTGCTTATACTACAAATGTACACTCAGCAAAATAGGAAAGTATGGTAGACACTTATTATTGTTCAAAATAAAACCATAAATAAAATATACAGGTAATAGAATATATCGAGGGTTCAGTGACACAAAGACGCAACTCCACCCCACACCCTAGTGCCAAGTGCTCAGTGACACATAAACCACTTTTTCTCAACATGGCCAAAATGGAGTTAAGTCTTTGTGTCACTCACCCCTTGATATATCAAATTAAAGGGAAATTCTGATCGAAGCCAGAAAGCCATTAACCCTGTATCAGAGGATATGAGTTAAAGAGAAGGTTGAGTTCTAGGAAGAGGTAAAAAATAATTTGTGAGCGTTATCATTGTTATTATGAATGGGTGGAAGAACATCAGATTAAACATGTTCCTTGATAAGCATGGCTCTTCAAATGCCTTCATATTCTAAATATGACATCAAATACATAAAAATGGGGGGGGGGGTTCTTTCGCCATGTGCTCGTGTAGTCCCATGTACATCATTCTGTGTACAGTGCTTGTAACTTTGCCAAGATTTGGCCCAATTTCTTATCATTTTGATGATTCCAGAACCTTGCAATACACCCAAATACTTATACACTAGATGATCAACCTTTTCTGATGGATTCCACACCGTTTCTTTCACAATGCAATCCCATGACCAGAACTCAATTTTATCTTTAATGCCCCTTCAGGCTCCAAACAGACGATATATTCATTTTTTACAATCTGAAAATGCACATTACCTTTAAGTCTTTCTCAAATGGTGTGTTCTCAACGATGGGGACAACTAACTGCTCATCGTATCTGTGTGTCAATGGAACATAAAAATAGTTACCGTTGTTACGCATGACAGTCATTAACTTTGAGTTTAGGTCATGGTTTAAAATTTGAAGTTTGAGCTTTCTTGTAGTTAGAAACTGAACTCTTGCACTTTTGGTTTCATAAAATTAAGTTAACCTCAAGTTATAAACCAGGTTTAGGTCAACCAGAAAACATAATACCTCCAGCTACTTTGTAGCGGATGCATACAAATATTGACCGGGCATAGCTCTACTTGCGTATACAAACGGAAAGACGCAAAAGATGTTTGCAGTGGATATGCACACTTCTTTTACATTGGTTTTTTTCTTTCTTTTAAATGAACAAAAACATTTTGAACAGAATATTTTGTCAAAATATTGATTTTGGGGAATCAAAACTTTTTTTGATTCCTCGTTTTAAATCCATCTCCCCTATAGAAGAATAGAATGCTCTCACTCTCAATATTGGAGACATAAAGATGGACTATTCCATTTGCATAAACGGGGGAAGTACCTGTAATTCTGTCCTGTTGTTGCTTTCTTGATGCCTTTGATCATTTCTTGGTGAGTAATCCTGAACTCTGACCCCTGTGACATCAAGGTGGCATAGACTGCATTCTTAGAATGGGTGTGGATACATGCTCCAGCCCCTGTGCAGTGAGGCAAAACAAAATAAAAACACTCAAGGTTACATAATTATAATAATAATAATATTGGATATTCATATAGTGCACATATCCACCATGCATGGTGCTCAAGGCGCTCCAACAAATACCCCGGCTCTGCTAGGCAGCTGATTTCACATTCAAGGAATTCTCTCCTACTGGTACCCATTTAACCCCCTTGGATCTTGCCAAAGGACATTAGTGCCAATTTTCTATATTTTCGGACTTGAACGGATGGATAGTTAGATGGGTAGATAGAAAGAGATTGGATTTAAGTTGGCATACATGCACACTGTACTCAAGTAGGATGGTTATTATCGTTATTATTATTGTTATTATTATGTTATTATCAATGTTAATCTTATGGTATTCATTATAATTATAATCATTGTTATTATTATTATTATTATAATTATTAATATTATGATTATCATCATTTATTATTATTTTGATTGTTATCATTATTACTATTATCATCATTACTGTTATCAATATTGTTAATGAGCACACTTAATAGATGTGACCCTCCAGTCTCTCCTTCCGATAAAGAATTTTATATTTTATATCTACATAAGTTGAATCAATAAAGTAAACAAGTCCTGATTTTTTCTTATCTCATTCCTATCGTACATCAAAGTGATTACTTCAGTCCCAGCAAATTATACTTGTGTAAGGTTAACTGTAATAATGGTGGTTGGATGGATGGATAGATAGTGAGATTGGGTAGACAGAAAGATAGACAGAAGAAATTGGATTTGAATGTGCCATGTGTGATAATTACCTCTACTTAGCAGCTCATTATTGGCATACATTAACTCTTCATAGGTTTTGGGGTTGGCAGAGGCCCACTGATATAGATGGATGGATAGATAGATGGATAGATAGATAGAAGAAATGTAACAGCTCATAAAGAATGGCATACATAGACTCTTCCTCAAGTTTCTTGAGTCATGGAGGTCCACTGATATAGAAAGATTAATGGATAGATGAACAGATGGATAGATAATCAATGGATGGATAGATAGATGGATGGATGGATAGAGAGATAGAAGAAATGAGATAATTACCTCTTAGCATGTAGCAGCTCATAAAGAGTGGCATACATCGACTCTTCCTAAGTTTTGTGAGTCGTGGAGGTCCACTGATATAGAAAGATTAATGGATAGATGAACAGATTGATAACCGAACAGATGGATAGATAATCAATGGATGGATAGATAGAGAGATAGAAGAAATAAGATAATTACCTCTTAGTGTGTAGCAGCTCATAAAGAGTGGCGTACATTGACTCTTCTTAAGTTTCTTAGTTGGTGGAGGTCCACTGATATCCTCTTCACAGAGATTGGTCACAAATAGATCCTCTGACTGAAAGTTGAAGAAAAAAAGAAATCGAAACTGAAATTAAATATTTATTGTCTATTCAGCGATTTGTTTTTTCACTTATAACAATATGAATATAAAAAAAAAAATAATCTGAAGCGTTCCGAAATTCCTCAACATTTACAAGGCCTTCGACACCATAAATCATGACATCTTATTATTCAAACTTTCTCATTACGTGGGAAGGCCTTGGAGTGGTTAAGGAGTTACTTATCTCATAGACGACAATATGTATTCTTGAATGATCATACTTCCAATATGCAAAACGTAAATTGTGGAGTACCACAGGGAAGTTTGTTGGGCCCTTTATTGTTTATTATTTATATAAATGACTTTTGTAAATCATCCGATGTCCTTTCATTTATACTTTTTGCAGACGATTCTAATTTATTTTATTCCCATAAAAATCCAAATTCTCTAGTCAATGTTGTTAATTCTGAACTTGAAAAAGTCACCCTATGGATAAAAGCAAACAAACTATCCCTTAACCTCCAAAAAACAAAATATATGTTATTTAGTAATTCTATTGACACGCTGCCAAAGAATATCATTTTTGACGATACCCCCTTGGAAGTTGTTTCATTTATTAAATTTTTAGGCATAACTGTTGATAACAAACTTTCGTGGAAAAGCCACATAGATAATACATGTAAGATCATTTCACGGAATATTGGTATAATAAATAAACTTAAATTTCATTTTCCGACATCATCCCTACTTATGCTTTATTCATCTTTAATTTTACCATATCTGAATTATGGGATACTTGTTTGGGGCAACACGCAGCAAACTCTACTAAATAGACTGTTATTATTACAAAAGAAGTCTCTCCGTATTATTTACCATTCTGCTCCACTCTCACACACAGGCCCGTTATTTGTTAATGGCAGAATATTAAAAACGAATGACCTGTATCTACTTCACTTAGGACAATTTATGTACAAGTATTCAAAAAAGACCCTTCCACATATATTTGATGCCATGTTCCCCCTAAATCGGTCATTTCATGATTACCCAACTAGACGGTCAAACGAGTTTCACCTACCACTCTTTAGAACTTTATTAGCGAAGAAGTCTTTTATGTATGATGGTCCTAGATTTTGGAATTCTCTATAAAGTGAAGGTATTAAAAATAGTCCATCCCTAAATTCTTTCAAGAAAAATCTAAAAATATTTTTGCTCAAATCTTATAGTAATATAAAAGAATAATCTGATGACAGTTGGTAATCATTTTAAATTTTCATTTAGGTCTTCATCATCTGCTCGATTAATTTAATATTTATTTGGTCTTATGATCTTACCTTCCCCAAATTAACATTATTACTACCTTTTTTCGGTCATGATTTGTCCTGCTTCTTCTTCTTCCTTCTTTCCCCTTTTCCATTTATCCTTCTTATCTGTTTTACTTCTCCTTGTTCGTTTTGTGGTTATACATTGTATGTTGTTTTGTAATATTGTCTAGTGTGTTCGAAGTCTTTGTAGGCAAAATTTGGAACATTTATATTTATATTTTTTTTCTGGGGGATCCACAAACTACAAGCACTGCTTTTTAGTGGATCCCCCCATTTCCTCGGAATTTTAGAATTTCTTGTAATCATTTTATTATGTGCAAAGTTAATTTGTCTAGCTTCTTGAAAAAATGAATTATTTATGAAAAAAATGTTATATCTTTGTTTAACTTTCTGTTGGAAATGAAATAAATATGAATATAAATAGAATCACTTAAGTGCGTATTAAAGAACTATGGTAATCAACCATTACTTAAGATAACTATTATCAATGCAACATTAGATCTCTCATTGCCTTGCACTCATTCAGGAAATTTTTGGCAAGACGTTAATCTACGTTCCCCTCACTTGATCCAGGTGTACTAGAACCTAATCTTTAAATGCACTGAGTTGCAAAAGGGTATTTATGTAATAATATACAAATAATGAATGTTTATGAGTTGAAAGATTAACGTTCTATTCGACTTGAGACGAATGAAAATATTCGCACTATTGAACAAATGAAAAACATCATTCGTTTTATATAGCATCAAACAATACGGGTCACATATAACAAAAAAAGCATGGCGAATAAAGCTGAATATATCCAAAAATGCACGCTTAATACCGGTAGATTATTTATTGAATATCATGTGACGATCCCACAATTAAATGACAAGCATCTACTTAGATGTTATATTTGTGGTAAAGGTAAAGGAACATGTAAATAATATATCATGTGATATGCACTATACATGAATGGCATACAATCATTAAATACCGGTAGATCAATTCTCTTTACTTACCTGAACTCTTTCCTTTTGGACACCAGAGGGAGCTATGAAGATTTCATCTCTGTCATGTATGAAAACAAAATATAAACAGCATAATCTATAGATGCATGTCTAAACCATGGCTCAGCACTAAAACAGGTAACCATGCAGGACACATGGGCGCCCAGAGATCTGGGCCCTGTTTCACAAAACTTGTCATCAGTGACAAATGACAGTTTTTGTTATAAGCTACTGAAATCCTTGCTCCTGATTGGTTATCAACAGATTTGTCACTGATTTTTGTCATTTGTCATTGAATAGAAGGCTTTGTGAAACAGGTCCCTGATGGTGTATACAGAGTACAAACTGTGAAGAGTTTAATCCTGAGCCCTGTCTAAACATCAATTAAGTAATAATAATAGTCATAATACTTCTATTAATAATAATATGGTATTGTATATGTAATTACAATTTGAAAAGTCATACCTTTCTTATCTTATGTCCAAATTTCATTCAAATGGCAAGATTCCTATTATAAATACAAGAAAACATTCACATCGATTGGTGACTCTTGTTTTGTGCGATTTTGCACCTATGGCAATCAAGCAACCGTGCATGTTGGACTGTATACATCAATATGTTTGTAAATGTTGTTTGTATGTTGTAGGGCCTCCACGGAAAACAGTATTTAACTACTGATGGAGCAACCCTACTAAAAAAAGACTAATAAATAAATGAAATAGATAAATAGAGAGGATGGAATAATCAAAGTGTTAAGCTTTAGGCTTACCCATGTTTGATGGAGATCCCGCCACCCGTACCAGTGACCCAGCCAAGCCCATAGAACTGCTTTAGAAGCTCCGGGATCAGAGTTCTGGGATGGTCCTGAAATTGACAGAATAAAATAGCAATTAACAATAATAATAATAATATTCCGCTTTTATATAGCGCCCAATACATCTATACAATGATGTCAAGCCTAAGCGTTTCAGAGATTTGTTATTACTCCGGTCATCGGATTGAGGCTTACCCGCACGCAACGTATGCACATTCTCCACTCCCTGGGGAGCATTTTGTAATCTAACACAATGATAATGATTTTGTTTGTCTAGGAGGCCTTATCACTCATCAGCATTGGTGTCATGCTTATTATTACTCCAGCAATAGCCATATATAGCCAGATACCTATTTTGCACCTGGAGACTGGATGGAGCGTGGCAAAAGTAGATTCACACATTGTAAATTGCGTCTATTGTTTTCTTGTTAAAACGGTACATACATGTATGGTACATGTGAGCCTGATTGTTAGAAATGTTGTGGTATAGGGGTTTATTCACTTGACACTCAATCTAAAGGTTGCGGCTTCAAGTTCCACCCTGTCTCTAACGTCATAATACTTAAAAATAGCAAACTCTGAACTTAAAGATAAAGACCAGTTATGGTCATGCGATTGCATTGTGAAAAAAACGTTGTGGAATCGATCAGAAAAGGTTGATCATCTAGGTATTGGTGTGTACTGCAAGATTCTGGAATCATCAAAATGATAAGAAATTTTGCCCAGTCTTCGTAAATTTACAAGCACTGTACACAGAAAGATGTATACCGGTATATGGGACTAAGCACACGTGCGCGACATGTGCGTTTATCTCTCACATCCCAATAGATAAACTAATTTACCAAATATAATCGATTAGCAGGCGATTTCCCGGCAAAGTTTTAATCAACATGTATCAGTCAAAACATATATTCTTTCACATGATTGGTAATAAGAGCTTCCATTTCATTTTTTGAAATTGGGGCGTTCCAATACTGGTCTTTACCTTTGATTATCAATTTAATTCCACCCGCTTCCCAAAATATTTGTAGAACTTTGAAGCACCATGAAGCAATTAAACACAGATTTAAAACTTGGAGGAAAAAGACCTTTTTTTCTTTAATACTGCCTCTTTATGATTCTTAATCACCTTTCCTACTTCATCATGACGTGACCAGCCTGTCTCATCTAGAGCCTCATCGTCTTCAACTCTCAAACTACGAGGATTGTGAATTTGAAATCCTGTGAAATCACCCTGTTGCTGCCCATGCTCCTTCTGCAAGACTTCTTGGCGATCGGCAGCAGAGCCAATCCCCTCTTCTCCGTTGGTCTCACAGGCATCTTCTTTGACAATCAAGGACTTTGCTGCAGGGCGGTTGATCCTTCTCGTATAGTCTGCCTGAGACAAGATTGAACTACACCTGGTTGAATCGTCATCCTTTTCTATCTTGATTCGCCTTTTAGTGGTACCAGTCGGCGCTGGAAGCTCCTTGTGTTGGGAGCTTTGGTTTAAGACAATGTACTTACAGCTGGCTGCAGCCTGATGAAGGTCAACTTCACAGGATGTCCCAGGTACGTCTTCATCTGGATTGTCAGAAACTTGTGAAGAATCTTGCATTTCGCCTTCAGACCAATTATCCTCCACCTCCTCTGCGAACACGTAATCATACTCCACCATCTCTCTTTGCACTTCTTCTTCCAAGTCTTTGCTTGGACTGCAGACATGACCAATAGCACTGCATTCCTGTCCAGCCCCACGACTAGCAAGGCTAAATGTACGCTCTCTTTGATCAAAGACTACTGCTGCTGGCTTTGAGGCATTTGCGCGGTGTGTTAACATGGATATTTGTGCTTCAAATTCATACAGGTAGCGGGTCGGGAAGCGAATAGACTGTGCCTTTCGAAGCAAGCCCGGTGTGACCTTTGAACTTATGTTAGCCTCCAACATATTCAGCTTATGTCGAGTTCCTCTCATGTGGCGAACAAGGTCAAAGCGCCCTTGATGGAAGCATGGAATTGCCTTATGGCAGGGGGCACAGTAAAAGTGGTATCTATCCTCAAATACGGGCTGTATAAATGGAAAAAGTTCAGTCCAAGAAAGTTGAAATTTTGCCTTGTCCTTATCTCTACAGCCTTTATTGTGGCTCCGTTTCTTGATATCAGATGACATCTGAGTGGATTTCTTTTCCTCTTGCTTCATTTTTGTCCTCCTATTTAATTTCAGTTCTCTTGACTTGTTGATCCTAGGCTTGAGGGTATTAACTAGACTATTTCAATATTTCTAGTTCTAGATCTAGTGTCTTTCTACTCCTCTTTAGACCGGCCCCTAGGCTAGGGCCTAATTTTGTCAATAGAGGAATGTTGATGTACCCTTGCCCTTGGGCCTTGGCTCGATCGGTTACTCAGTCTGTATCACGATGTTGGTCTTGACTCTTGCCTCTGGCACTGGCCTCAGTCTTGGATCTCACAAATGATCTTGATCACTGAGATTTCAGCTGTGTCTGATTTCAATTTATTTCACAGCCCAATCCTGAGGCTGCATGAGGTTGAAGTTGAATCCCTGTCACTAAATGCTGTCTGTAGCTGTAGACTGCAGAGTAGATTCTCTATGTGTAAACCTAATAGGGTCTACTCACATGAATTCCAACCAATTCTTCAAGTTCAACATTCGGTAGGTCAAGATAAAATCCGAGGTCAAGATCACCAAGCCTGCAGCATGCTACAGCATTAATAACAAACTTTCTAATCAAAGATCAAAGACTGTGCAAGTTTATATATAGTCTATTCTATCTATATCTACCGGTAGATAGTCGAGTCTATATAATCCACTGGCACTAGTCCACTGTTACACCATGTACACTGGCTACATCGAATAACAATGCGTAGGTCTACATAAGGCGTGTACGCTTTAAAATTGTATGTGTGAATTCAAGCATCGCGTGATAAGCGTATACCACGTCTCGATCTACGCCAATACGCGTACGGAAAGCGTCAGCGTACGTACGCACAACTTGAGCGGTCATTTCAATCTCACTCACGCTCAAAGTCAAACTCAAAAGCTACTTACTAATGGTACGCGAATTTCACGGATGTGGTAATAAGTACCCGAGTGTTACGCCATAGCTCGGGGAGGGACCTGCACTGAATGTACGTTGGCGAATGAGCTGCGATATTTTACCGAAAATGCCCTTCCCTTTGCTCTTTTAGCGTGCATTGGACGTATTGATTATACTTTTATAGGCCTAGATAAAACAAATGATATTAAATCCATCATACCTGGGCCTGAGACAAACTTTCACTCATTATCAGCTAAGCTGTAGGCTTGTATTTTGACTTCAGAATCTAACCTTCTCGTTTTGGACAGATTAAGCTGTGCATGCATTATTGTGTACGCTAATTGTACACGTGTAGGGGAAGGGGGCGGGGCGAATACTTTTTAGCAGATAATTCTGCATTTATTTATTTATTATTTATAAAGTACTGATAATAATAATGTACTGAAATTGTGTTGTCAATGGGTGTTGTGTGTATGTTCACGCTCGGTGCCCTGAATATCTGCTCTTACTTCATAGAAGGTCCATGCTTCAATTACAGTGGAATTCCTGTGCATGCGCTGTATTCAATATGTGTGGTAGTACGTATCAACAGGGTATGTTATGTGCATATCCCTGGTATCAATTTTTGTTTAAACCATACTTTTTCCAAAGGACTCAAAGTTTCTCTCGATCGCTCCCTCCCTCTCTCTCTCTCTCTCTCTCTCTCTCTCTCTCTCTCTCAGTCTCTCTCCCCTCTCTACTCTCTCTCTCTCTCTCTAATGAGAACAATGGGAATAAACCTTTCACCCCCCCGCCCCCTCTCTCTCTCTCTCTCTCTATCTCTCTCTCTCTCTCTCTCTCTCTCTCTCTCTCTCTCTCTCTCTCTCT
>BEXV01001308.1:20637-34411 GCA_003118195.1 Hemicentrotus pulcherrimus
CTCATTATGTATGCCTATAAATAGCTTGTGAGTGCATTATCATTACAAAACCGACAGATGGATTACAATCAACTTGAATTTTAAAAATTGCTCTATGGCGGAGGCATCATTTTCGACTGCGCGCAGTCAAAATTCCATCTAGTTAAAAATCGGTTTAATGCTATTGTTCCGATCAGCTCGGGTGACGGTGTATGGATGTTAACATGCATATCAAGCTTGACTCGTAACTTCTGCTTGCCGTTATACACGCATTTATAGAACGAGCGAAAGGCACTTCGGAACGATGTTATTTCAAGAGCTTTAATTTATTTTCCTTCATCAAACTATCAAGGGTAAACCATTATGTTGTGGATATATTTTGACAATTAAATTAATGCCTTTGGTATTACGATTTAATTGCAATAGTCTGATCAAGATATCAGTCTTGTGTGTGGCACTTTCTTGCTCTGTCTTCAGTGGGTCATAGATCTATTTCCACTTCCGTGTCTGAAAGCACCCAATTGGTACCACTAAGCGTGATTCCTTTCTTGCAGCCTCAATTTTAGAGTGATAAAAACACCTACAGTCAACTGAAACAATACCCATTTATTTCTAAAGCATATTTATTTGATTGAATTAAAATATATGTTTGTGAATTGCATATCTTTAGTTCTATATTTCAAAATATCAGTGTGAAATTTCGTTTAGAAAAACCTGAAACCTGAAACCCGAAAACCAAAAACCGGGTTTCAGCTCGACGGTCGGGGCCCGGGCGAGGACCCGTTTCGACTCAGGCCTACAAGAAGGTAAAGGCCACCTTTCTCCACGTGATGGGCACCAAGGCGGAGGACCAAGAGTCCGTTTGGGCACAAGCCGTCATAGTGATTTACCTTCAAACAACAGGATATTTAAAAAAAGTGAATCGGGATAAAACTGTAAATCATGTATCCTAAATTTTTCTCTCCTATCTCCATTTATTTTTCTCCTTAATTTCTCGTGGGAATTAGGATGACATTACACATTACTGGATTTAAATAAGGAATATAAAGCTACTATTAATAGACGTTAAAAGTATAGTACAATATGTTGAATACAATTGTAAATATACCACTTTTTATTGTATTAGGGTAGGAAGCGTACTTCTTGCCAGAGTTTGGCGGGTCCAGGTTATTGCTGGGCTGTCATGGGATGCAGCGTGTAATGAGAATTATCAGTGATATGACATTGCAAGAAAACAATATAGAGAGTGATTGGAGTGTATTGAAGAAGGTTATATACAAATTTCTCTTCATGTTGCCTCCCTTCGTTTCTCTCCAAATTGCTCTGTTTTTCCCTGGTCTTCTTTTTTTTTGATTTTTTTTTTTGATTTGCGGCATTCGCTAGTGAAATACACGCCCCTCCCAACCCTGTGCCGCACAAAGCTCCAAGTATGCCACTGAATGAATAAGACAGGATTACACATAAGGAAAATGTTTCATATCATTGATCGATTGAAACAAAAACTGGATGTAAAACAATAATACACCTACTACAATTTTGAATAAATATGAGTCGTAGATCTTTGTATAACGATAATGTAAGTTATTGTCATGTCAAAGGGGCGGCACAAAAGAAATGAATAGATGAATATGCCATGATTGTATATGAAGTAAACATATCAGAAATGAGGAATTTTGCAAACATCCTCAACAAGTATTGAAGTAACGTCTACAGTGTTCTTTGCATGTTTCTGTTGTGTTCAAGAATTATAGCTCATTTGATTTTGAATAAAAAAATGAATCATATTAACAAAAAAATCTCCTGTACCTGTATATTGCTACCAGAATCCTTCTTGTTGTAATTAATGAAGAGACAAGCCGAATGAGACTGAAATTTGAGGAGCAAGACGATGTGTGAGAGGATGGGTGTAAATTTTAAGAAACAGTGTTTTTTTTAAAAACATATATATACAGTGCGTGCCAGAAAAAAACGAAACCAAGAATTATCGATGTTTGATCATAACTTAATCAAAAGTATAACTGATGAATGACACATATTTGGAAAGCAAACATTGATTATCGGCAGGCGCGGCTCGAAACGCTTAGCTGAAGCATTTCGGGCATTGCGCCATCATGATGCCAAAACCTTTAGGCAGCATCACAAGTGTGATTTTATAACCTCATTGTACAGTATTCTCTCATAACTGAATGCACCTTTTATTTATGTAATCTTTTAGATTAATTTATTTTGCCAATAATGTGTGAGAGAAAGTTAAGCATTTGAGTTTGAAGTAGAAGGAGTGTCTTGGAGGATGACGTGTTGGTTGCTTGTGTACTTCATTATAATCTGAAGCAGACGACTTATTGTGTCAATATTATCTGGCTCTAGTCTATATCCTTACTACACATCATATGAACCTGAATCTACTCTTGCAAAGTAAGGCCATTTGTCATTTGAAGAAAAAAAGCATGTTTAGTGTCATGTTTAGGCCACAATCATAGAAAAAAGAGAAAGAGGAAGAGAAAAAGAGTAAGAATGGAAGCACGGAGTAGATTGAGTACCAGTAGATCTGTTACACTGTTTTCCTTCAAGAATACTCTTGTCTCGGTCGCAGGAAGGATGAGTTAAAACAGGCAGTCAGCCAGAGACCAAACATTGCTATCAAGTGCTGGTCGTATGCCTCTCCTTATATGCTAATAATAATAAGAATTAATTAAAGTCGACATGAAACTATGAGCTTATTAAGTTGGGATCAAGTTGGGATTGATGGAACCATGCCTATTTGGGGCAATGCATCAAAGAATCGTTGTGAACTTGAGCTTGAACTGACTTATGTTTGAAACATAATTGAAGTTATCCGTAATGTCATACATGTACATGTATGAACAAAAGTACAAGATAAATGCTAGAAATCATTGATGATTGTTGAAAGGGAAGGCCATAGCTATTTCGCCGAATGGCTCGTCATTCTGCGTTTGTTGGTAAGCCCCAAATCATGACCTCATTTTGAAGATGTACAAGGACTGATGTAAACTGCAGACTCCAGTTTGGCTTCATGTAAACACCTTCTACCCAGCAAGAACGAAATCATCTGTGGGGCAAAGGTAACTAAGGTGAGCATTTAATACAGTCTTTTAACAACAGTAAAACCTGCTGTAGTGACCACATGTATAGAAACACCAACTGTCTATAAAGATCAAATTTTTCATTTACTTTGAAAATGTTTTCTTATTTTAGCATTTACTAAAGGAACCTGTAAGTAGAGACCACTTGTCTTGTCTACATTAAAGCAATCTTAGTTAAGCAGAGAAAGTAGCGACTTTTTACACGGCGACGCAAGTGCCAACCACCGGGTTTTTAAATGAGCTACGAGCCCCCGTATTAGCTCGACTCCTGTCGCTAATACAGCTGAATACTGCCGTAGCTTTGGATGCTACTGTATGCAGAAATTTTCGCTCTGAGTAGGACCCCTCGCGAAGATTAAAATTGTAGATCCAAGTATATTAGGCTTTTTATAAATTCCACATTTTGTGCCTTTTAAAAATACTTTTAAAAATATTGTCATAGATGCTAACTACTTTCCATAATAATTGTTAAGTCCGACTTAGAGATAAGTTCAACTTACGATTACAATCTTAGTGAAACATCTCCCCCCCGTAACAAATTCCTTTCTTGAAAGATGGACTAAATTGTGATTTGTTGTCTTCTAATTCACAAAATCTTTGATAGGCTACAGGTTACTAGGCAATATTTATCATGTACATGTAAACACTTGAATATGTAAAAGTGCCAAATAGCTCTATTTTTAAATGAACAAGATGCTAATTTGTGCCTTGTCTGCCCAGTTTCACATTGCAATTTTTTTTTCTACCAAACTAAAAATCCAGAAATAATTTCCCTACCAAATTGTAGTTCTTATTTTAATCAACTGATACACTTACTCTGTACAGGTAGTCAGGTACATATATTTTTGTATTATGTAAAAAGTAAAATATTGACAGAAGTACTTATTCATCTCTCACCTTTTCTTTTCAGGTTTCTTGTACATATTCAAACATCCAACTCAACTGCCCATACATCATTGAAAGGCTCTGCCTTCAACTGGCAAGGCAGCTTGCACAGCAGACACGCTCAACTAGAGATTCACATACTTACCACCTGGTAAAGACTAAAACTTTTTAAGAGAATGTGGAATTGATTCATTACCAGTTTAATGCTGTTTGTAGGATGGACATCAATTATCAATTTCTCTAAAACTGTGTGAATAAAAATTTACACCATGTTGATTACTTTTGTCACTTAAGCAATTGTGGCCCAAGTTGACCATGAGTAGATTACAAACTTGTGTACTAATTGTGCAGCAAGGATTTCAGTTGGATTTGCTGCAGTCATATATAATAGGGGAGATGTTATTGATCTCATTCATGATGTTCGTATTGTATTTGTCACTTCTTCGGCCAACCCTGGACAAGCTATTCAAACTTTCTCCACCAAAAATCCTGAAAAAAGACCCTTTGGTCTCCAAGGGTTTCTGAACTGCTTCGGTGAAGTTTCTTCCTGCGAAATTGCTGCCATTAACAATTTGCATAAGTTTCAGAGTGCAAAATTCAGTTCTTTTTCCAATAGTTCACTAAAATGATCATTGTAATTAGAGTAATAAACACCTTCCTACCACTCTTTGTCGCTTCCACCAAACAGGAAAGATGTTCATAAGACATTATTTTGCCTTGTAATGTTCTTTTCATTGCGAGTCCATCACACTTCTAATTTGTATTGACAGTTAATTTGACAAAATTAAATTGGTTCAAAACCGTTCACTTTTTTTTTAAGAGGAAGATGTTTGACACTGTTTTTCATTTAATGTCTTTCTGATCTTCTGCAATATTTTATCCTCAAAACAATTCATTAACAGAATTAGTAGAGAGCAATGTCATTTGATTTGACTTAAGACTGAATAAAGTACTTCAGAATGATGGAAAGAAGGAGTATTGTTAGTTCATGTTGTTATTCTTTTTTTATAATAGGCTGAGCAAAAGCTGTGCCGTTCACTGTTTGTGAATGTTTGATTAAGATTTGAGAGGTGCATAGTTGCAGCTAGAAAGTCTTGCATGTTATGAATGGAATTGTATGGATCTTCCTAAATTATGCTTGTACTTGTAGTCACCAAGCATTTCTGAAACTGTCTTAATCATTTTTTTATAAGTGATCACTAATGCAAAACTTTGTATGCAATATCTTTTAAAAATCGTTAAAAGCTCACTGCAACATCTGTTGGAAGGAAATTGATAACTGCTCTCTCTTAGAATTTTGTGAGATTATTGTAACAAAGAAGTACGCTTCTGATAGGCTCTTATTTTTTCTTTAAGAATGAGGAGGAAAGAGTCTAAAGTGACAAAGAAACAATCAGCTTTGTTGATAGTTAAAGTGTATATCCCATCTGCAATTTTGTAATCAAAATATCCTATTCTTTACTTTCTATTTCTTTACTTTTTCATATTGTAGGAATTGGAACCCAGCACATCAACGATGATGGATTCGATTGCGAGTGAGGGATCATCAGAAAGTGAATTGGAGGATGAAAGCAAGGACAAACTGGAAGACGGTTACCATGAGGATGCAGATATAGCAAACCAAGAGGAACTGGAGGAGATGCAGATGGAGTTGGAGAAAGAAAGACAACGAGCTGAGAAGCGGGAGAAGACATTAGTGATCAAGAAGGATACCTCACCATCCAATGAATTCTTCCAGGAGATTGCGGAGAGCCTTAAGGCATTTTCGAGTATAATGGTAGATGTGAAGCTAATGAGACTAGAAATGAAAACCATGAAAGGCATGTTGCAAGAACTAACAGGGAAGAAGAAGATGGAGAGGAGGAGAGAGAAAGTAAAAGATTACGGTAGTGCAGGTAATGGAGGGCAGATTGGGGCGGATAGGGAGGAGTCAGAGGAGCAAAGGAGAAGAGTGCTCAATGAGAATGACTTAGGGGATAGAGACATTGAGGATAGGAATGAGAGAGAAAGCGTGGATTGCTCTGTGGATAACAATCAGAAGGGTGAAGTTAAGGGATATGCAGAAATGGATGAGTTCAGAAAGCTGGATAACGTGCAGAATGTTGAAGTGAGAAGACCAGGTAGAGGCATTATATCAAAATTTGAAAGAAGAAGTGTAGAGCAGGATCCAGGCAGAGAGGTGAGGAAGAAGATAGTCAAGAGTAAAGAGAGTTTGAGAAAAGATGTCACAGAGCAAAAATGGGAGCCATTATCAGAACAAAAGATATCTGAATTGCGTGGAAGGGCTAGAACAAGGTCTGCCTTTTCCACGTATTTAATAAGGGAGCTTATTAGTGATGATGTACTGATAAACAGCAACTGCTATGGGAAAGTTCGGAGCACTTCCAGGAGACCAAACGTTGAACCTATCAATCCAGACATTCTGGAGTACGTTCTGGAAAAAACCTATGACCAGTATGGTGTTGAGGAATCTGACAAAAAAGCATGCCATCGTGAATGCATTGAATGCATTGATTCTCATTGTAGAGGCGTTTTTAAAAGGCAATTGGCAAGGGAATCTAAAAGCAGGACAGATAGGACTAAAAGCAGGACAGATCGGACAGAGTGGAATGTGGGAACAGGGTTAGAACAGGAATGGAAGCCATTATCAGAAGAAATGATCTCTGAATTGTGTGATTGTTCTAGAAATAGGGCTGCTTTTTCCTGTCATGTAATAAGGGAGCTTATTAGTGATGAGGTACTGATCAACAGCAACTGCTATGGAAGAGTTCTGAGCAATTCCAGAAGACCCAACGTAAAACCTATCCATCCAGGCATTTTGAAGTACGCCCTGGAAATAACCTATGACCAGTATGGCGTTGAGGAATCTGACAAAAAAGCATGCCATCGTGAATGCATTGAATGCATTGATTCTTATTGTAGGGGCGTGCTTACGAGGAAAATAATAAAGGAGTCTAAAAGCACTACAGGAAGAAAAGAGGGGAATGTGGGAACATGGCTAGAATCGGAAAGAACTGGGTCATCAAGGAATAATGATTCAGGAATTGGAAAGGTGGCTAATGGTAAAGGAACAAGTAGGTTGTCTAAAGCAGAGATTACCATCATTCGCAGACAAGTTTTCTTGAATTCAACTGCCAAGTTTGCAAGAAATCTCTTGAAGAAGCTTGTTAGTGATGATATTCTGGTGCACAGCAACTGCTATAGTAGATATCGTCGTGATTCCCCAAGACGGAAGATCACACCGATTGACCCAGACATCCTGAAGTATGTTTTGGAGACGACGTATGATAAATTTGATGTGGATGTATCGATGAAGAAGGATTGCCACCGGGAGTGCGTTGAATGCATGAATGCCTACTGTAGGCGCCTGTATGCCAAGGTGAGGAGGAGTCCAACCAAAAACGAAAGAGATGAGGAAGGGATGGATGCCAGTAAGGAAGCAGATAGAAATGAGTCGCCAAAGAAAGGCAAGAACTTGAGAGATGGAGACACCAGCATCAAACAGGATGAAGATGGGACAAGGGTAGAGAGTGATGTTCAGAAGGGAGGAGGGGCAGAGGAGAAATTACCATGGGAAAGGCTGTCAGAAAAAGAAATTACATATGAGTGGAGGGACGCTGCAGTAAGGTCGTGGGGAACATTTGCAAGAACCATCTTGACAAAGCTAGTTAGCAATGATGTGCTGGCACGTAGCAGGTGCTTTCAAGATGCAAGAAGAGATGTCCTTCCGATTAACTCTGCCCTTCTTCACGAGATTCTAGAGCTGACATATGATGCCTTTGGTATCGGTGAATCTGATAAGAAGGTTTGCTCTATGAGATGCATCAGCTGTATTGATGTTTATTGCATGAATCTGTTCTTACAAAAAAAAAAAAAGAGAGAAGAGGAAAGGGTAGAGAAGGGGAATGAAGCAGAAGAGCCTGAGTTGGTGGATACCGTGGCAGACCCAACAGATCAAGTAGCAGATGCTACACATGATGTAGACAAGAACAGCAGTGGAGAAAGATCTCTGTCCATCCCATCTACAAACCAAAGAGAAGGGGAAATTGTGGGTGCAGAGAAGCAAGCAGAAAGGCCTAAGTTGCTGAAGAATGATAAAGACTGGACAGAAAGAGGTTTTGATTCTAAACACACTGAAGATGGGAGCAGCAGTGTTGGAAGTGATGCAGTGAGTGGAGAAGTGAATGTTGCAGGTGGGGAGGAAAGTGTAGGAAATAGTGAATACAGTGTAGGAAATGGCAAGGAAACTGTAGTAAGGGATCGCAAAGATAGTGTTGTAGGGGATGGAAAGGTAGTTGTTGAAGGGGCTAGATTACCCTGGGAAAAGTTGTCCGATTATGAGATCAGCAGCTTAGCCACACGAGCAAGAACGAGTGAATATTTTGCCAAATGCCTCATGACGAAGCTCGTGAGTGATGACATTCTCATGAATAGCAGCTGTTCTGGAGAGAGATCTTGGGAGGACTACATATGCAGTAGACCCCCAGTCCAACGGATCGATCCAGGCACCCTTAATTACGTACTAGAGATGACATGTGATGTGTTTGCCATCAATGAATTTGAGAAGCAAAAGTGCAACCAGGAATGTATCATTAGCATCAATGCCTATTGAAGAGACCTCTTCAGAAAGTCCATGAAAGGGAAGTCTGGAAATGGAGCGGATGGAGAAGGTATAAATGAAGGGAAGGATATCCATGACACCCATCGTGATAGATGTACACCAGAGAGAAGAGAGGACTTGCTAAACAGTTGTAGAGTGGAAAGAGACAAGGAAGGTACTGTTACATACAAAGAGGCTGAGAGAAGTGAAATGTCATCGAGTGATGAAGAGTATGATGATGAACATGGTTGGTACAGTGACTACAGTCCTGGTGAAGCTAATGACATGATGGAACACGATCCAATGAGTGATGAAAGTAATGAAGAAGGAGTAGATAAAGCTAAGGTAGGGAGAGAAAGGACAGAGAGTGATAATAATTCTGGAGATAAGTGTGTGGGGTATAGTCCAAATGAAGGTGCAGGTAGGATGGCAAATGATCCTCTGACGGGTGAAAATAATGACGAAATAGATGACGTACATGTAGTAGTAAAAGTAAAGGAGGAGGAGAAACCGATGGAGACCGACGGTGGTTCTGGGTACAGCCCAAGGGAAGATAAAGGTGAAAATGAAGTGAGGATAAAGGGAAGTGATAGCAGAAGAGACGGGGTATTGACTGCAATGAAAGGAAAATCATTGGATAATATATCACATGATGACATCATTGACATGAGCAGACAGAATGTGGAGGGAGGCAAGGATGAGGGCAGAGAAGCTCAAAGTAGTAAGGCAGTAGGTTATGGCATTTTGAAGTGCAGTGTAAGGAAAGATGCCGGGAAAGGAAAGAAGGAAGGAAGTGGTTTGATTAATGAAGATAAGACAGGAGATGAAGTAGGAGTTCATGGTACAAAGAGACAGTCCTGGGTGCCTTTATCTGAAGACATCATTATCAAAATACGGGCCATGTCCAAATCAAGGGGGAACTTTGCCAAAATTATCCTTACAAATATCTTGGATGATGGCATTCTGAGAAAAAGTACCTGGAGTGGGAGCTCGACAGCATTGGGTAAGAGATCCCATGCCCAACCAATTGATCCAGACATTCTGAGGTATATCTTGAACACCACATATGACATGTATGGTGTTGAAGAATCAGACAAGGAAATTTGTGACCGAGAATGTGTGAGTCATGTTGATTCGTATATCAGATCACTGTCCTATATGGCAGAGCCTAAAGTAGGTCCTGGTAATCCATTGTCTCCAAAGGAGCTCTGGATCTTGCATGATAAATCTAGAAACCGGGCCTGCTTTGCTAGGCGGCTCTTGAGCAAGTGCATAAGCAATGACGTTCTGATGAATAGTAACTGCACTGGAAAGATTGTACAACCATCTAAGAGATCCAAAGTCCAAGCAATCGATCAAAGCATTCTGAAATATGTTCTGGACACAACGTATTGTATATATCATGTGGCTGAAGAGGACAGGGGGATATGCAAAAATGAATGCACCATTTACATTAATAAATATTGTCGGGGACTGTATCGTAAAACAAGAATGGAGCTAGAGAAAATAGGAGATGCTAGAGCTGTGGCCGGAAAAATACAGAATGAGAAGGAGTCTGTAATGAATGATTGTGATGATGATGGGTTGTTGGAGTACAGTCTTAGTGAAGATGAAGAAGAGGAAGAGGAGGAGGAGGAAGAGGAGGAGGAGGAGGAAGAAGAGGAGGAGGAAGAAGAAGAAGAAGATTCAGATTCTGATTCTGATTCTGATTCTGATTCAGATTCTGATTTTGATTTTGAAAATGTAAGATGAATTTAGATGAATAAAATGGAAATGGTGAAAGTAAAGGAAAGGGAGTAAGATGTGGGAGAGAAGATTAAGACAATTGGTTTGATCAATAAAGACGAGTCTATAGAGAAGGAATAACAATTTTGGTAGTACTGTGTTGACATTATTTACATCCGCTCATGTGCTAAATCAGAAACAATGATTTTTGCTATGTCATGAGAAAGCAATTCTTTTAACAGGAGGGAACCAATCTTTTAAAATTTCTTTTCTTGTTTAAGTGTGTCCTGAAACTTCCATTTCATCAGAGTCTGGGGTATAGATATTTGCTTTAATGATTTTTAGTATTCACAGTTTACAGCATCTATGTACATGAACCTGTACACTTCCGTGTGTGATTCCGTGGACAATAAATCCCATTTTCAGATTATAAAGTTTTAAAGGTTAAATTTGTTAATCTTCTTGTATGATAAAAAGGCACTTTGTAACTCTAAAAAATGCCAGAAAGAAAAAATTGATAGCATAAAGTTATAGGAAGTAAGCTCCTACATACCGGTATATTTGTGTGACAATGTTACATTATTTCTTTGCAATTACTCTATCTTAATATTGTTGTTTTTGTACTTTATTGTAAAAATTACATTTGTACTTGTACATGGAGGATTCTTGTATACATGGAGGATTCTTTACATAATGTACACAGTAACGAAAGTATGAGAAATCATGCTTTTACCCATAGCAGTTAAAATGTTTTTCATGGCTACATTCCATTATCTTTTGATCAAGAAGGATTTACACATAATTCATGAGCAGAGAGAACTAAATCAATGATAAACATGACCCCATTTCTCATGCAGTGCATTGTGTCATTTATGAATAAGACGGGTGAATTAACAATTAGGTATGGAAGTCTCCAAATTGGCAATGCAGCATTTTATTAAACAATTGACTTATTTGTTTGCATTTTGCAATTTTCATTCTCATTAGTTCATTTTTTCAAATACAATTTCATTAGTCTGATAGTTTGTAATTGGAAAACCTTAATCCAGCTTCAGGAGCCAATTTATTAAAACCTTTTGGAGAAGTCTTAACTGCTATGTTTAAAGGTAAAGACCAGTATTGGAAACGCCCCAATTTCAAAAAATGAAATGGAAGCTCTCATTACCAATCATGTGAAAGAATATGTTTTGACTAATACATGATGATAACAAATCTGCCGCGAAACCGCCTACTAATTCATATATTGGGAAAATTGGTTTCTCTCATGGTCTGTGAGAGATACAGAGAAGTCCCATATACATCTTTCTGTGTATTGTGCTTGTAACTTTAAGAAGAATGGGCCAAATTTCTTATCATTTTGATGATTCCAGAACCTTGCAGATGCTAGATGCTAGATGATCAACCTTTTCTGATTGATTCCACAACGTTTCTTTCACAATGAAATCGCATGACCATAACTGGTCTTTACCTTTAACAAGGCAGAGTACGAATGTGGATCAGATTGCTAAGCATTACCGGTATATATTTCTCTGGTTAATGTTCCATCGTAGCTATGTAGACCTGCACATATAATATGTTGTTAATATTCATTGAAATTCTTGCCAGTCACTGACACATGGCAAAAAGCATAGCCTGCAGGGCAAATGCATGTAAGTCTTTGTGTGGTAGTGTAGATATTTATAAATGTTGATATTATTTTGTTTTAGTTTTTTAAAAGTAATACTGTCATGTGAAATTGGTGCACATATTTGCAAGTACTACTCAAGATATAAGAGTTTGTTTCATTATGTTCTATTAGAAAAAAAAATGTCACCATGTAATTTGCTTAATCACATTTGTTATTAAATTCAATATTTTCTACATCCATTTTGTAATAACTCATATTTGAATGATAAATTTTGTGTTCTTTAAGTGTGTCATTATTTTGTTGATAATGAAATGTAACACAAGGAAAATTGTAGCAAGAATGTTATTTTGACAAGATATTTTCTGGAGTATTGCTCCACACAGTTCCAGTAGTATCTCAATGATTTACTTTTTCAAACTTGTTAGCTCGAGATAACAGAAGCTCAAGTTATTTTTGTGGAAATGTGCCTTATTTCAAGTATCAACAGGTTTGCCCATAAAGTTGGAATATTCTTTCATTAAGTTTTTTCATGAACTCTTTTCATGAAGTGATTGCTAGTTGCTACAATGTGATTTATTTTTGATAGATGCAGTTTATATCCATCTCAGAACTTTATTTATTAATCTAAAGAGATTAATCAATAAAGTTCTGGTACTTTTGAAGAATAAACCATATTGTCACAATCACTTTGTGAAAGCAGATATGAAGAAATGTTTCAACTTCATAGTCAACAGTGTAGTTGGGTAGAGTCCACTGAGTATAGTTTTTTTTTCAAGGATTTTTAAAAGAAAAAGTGAGATCGTTTTGGGCAGTTATAAATATTCATTTATTATATGTCACATTCCTACTTCATATTTGCAGAGCTAGAGAGCAGCAAGCTCCAATGTATATTTTTGTTGAATCATTGTATAATAAATGTATTAGCAGAAGTACAGACATGTCTGTGTCATTGCGAGTAGAGAAAGTTTTCTACTGCTGTTTTTCGCAACTATATTGGATATTCAATAAAAAGATAAAGTGCATTTCTTAAACTTACAACTTGTTGGTTATTTCTTTCACTATAAGGAACATTTAACATTGTGTAAATTTTTCTTTACAGAGGTAATATGTGAACCAGGTATATACATGTAGTATACCAGAGTGGAACCCCCAAAATTCAGAGCAAATTACTTGGTCCTCTTTTGTATTTGCATAACAATTCAAGATATTCAACTATGCCTTGCCAATGTGTTTGTAATGATTTACCACATTTTATAAAAGTAGTGACAGAAAGAACCTGTGTGTATATTTTTAAAAGATATATGGGAATTTTGAACACGTACAGTAAATCTCTGTGTATAAGATCACCTGTGTATTAGACGCACTTCTATTTTGGGGGGCAAAAAAGAAGAAAAAAAGACGAGAAATTTTGCCGACTCTGTAGGCAGCAAGCCAGATCCGTATTCAAAAACGCACGCAGGGAAGAACCTTTATTTTACTGCGTGGTGCAGTTGAAGGCGCTGATTTGGTCTTGTTCACTTGTCACAAATATTAGGAACAATGTCATTTTAAAAACTGAAGATGCAGACAAATTTTTATCCAAGTCCAAACAGAAATCCATTAGTGTTGTTGTAGATTGATTCTACAGTTCGAGGAAGAGCCATCACTTTAACCCAGGTGACAAATAGTGCGGTACATTACTATTGCAACTTTGTAACCTGGATAACAGATTATATAATCTAGTATAGTTTTACTGTGCCACTTCAAATAACTTATTACAGTATCTTACTGTGACCGAGCTGGAAGAACTTGCCAGCACAGTGCAGGTGGAGGGGGTATAAATCAGTGCGTCTTATTCACAGAGATTCACGGTAT